>JBBPBX010003988.1:12091-25306 GCA_038048925.1 Garcialebias charrua
ATATATATATATACATATATATATACATATATATATATATATATATATATATATATATATATATATATATATATATATATATATATATATATTCCTCCTTTTAACAAAGTATCAAAAAACTAGCAAAACATTATAAGGTATATGTATAAAATCAAAGACAGGAACAAATCTGCATTGGTTTTTGCCAGGATTCCAACAGATTCTGAAAACCATTTAGAGAAGTCAAGGTCGAGAGCTTCAGATCTTTTTGTAAGATATTCCATGAAGCAGGAGCAGAGTAGGAGAAGGTCCTTTTTCCAAGTTCAGTCCTCACTGACGGAACACTGCAGGTAATCATGTCCTGAGAGCGCACACTGTAGCTGCACTCACGCAGAGACATGTAGGAGGAGATGTATGAGGGCAGCAGACCAAGAAGTGATTTAAAGATGAAAATGTACCAGTGGAAGAGTCTGCGTGTGAAGTTAATGATGTCCAGTTAACCAGTGAATACAGGGTGCAGTGGTGGGTACGATAATCACAACCAGTTATGAATCTTAGTGCACCATGATAGACAACATCCAACATCTGCAGGGTGCACCATGATAGACAACATCCAACATCTGCAGGATGCACCATGATAGACAACATCCAACATCCGCAGGGTGCTTGTAGGAGCATTCATGTAGAGAATGTCACCGTAATCAATGGAGGGAAGGAAAGTCACAGATACAAGGCGTTTCCTAACATTCAGTGTTAGACATGATCTGTTTCTGAAAAAGAAACCCAGTTTAACTTTCAGTTTCTTCACTAGGTTTTCCACGTGGAGTTTAAAAGAGAGATGTGAATCAATCAGGATACCCAGATATTTATAGGAATCAACAAACTCGATAGATACACCATTTGAAGATAAAATCAGAGGAGGATCTGCTGGAACCGCCTTCCTATTTGAAGCAGAAGGTTGTGATGGAGAGGAGTTAGAACCTTCACTTCCTGTTTGTGTCTGAGCTCAAATGATGGAAGTCAATGACCTCTGACCGTCCTGCAGCAGAGACACTGAGGACGGGGACAGACAGGAGAAGTTGAAGGTTGTAGAAATAACGTTTGAAAAATGCGTCCGATTTAGAGAGAAATCCTCCCAAAGTTCTGGAAACAGCAGCTCCATCTGGAAGGTCCACTTCCTGTGACCCGCTCAAACCCAGAGTTGTTGTTCTTCTTGCAGCTGCTCCTCTTTCAGGGGTCGCAGCAGAGAACTAACTCTCACGAAGACTTGGCGATGGTTTTACAACCACAGACCACTGAGCTACCACAGCCTCTGTGTGGAGCAGGGAGCTGTCAGCTGGGGTGCCCAGGGAGCAGATGGTTGAGGGCCTTGCTCAAGGGCCCAGGGTGGAGGCAGGTGTGGGTGTTTCACCTATCCCTCTCACATTTTCAAAGTCAAAAGTCAAAGTCAACTTTATTGTCAGATCTGCAATATGTACTGTACAGGACATACACAGGACCGAAATTGCGTTTCTCTCAGTCCCTCGGTGCAACAGTAAACATCTAAACATTGAAACACTGAAACATATAATAATAGACATAAGCATAAAATAGTAAAACTAACACTGTCCTGAGTTTTTTTGCATAGTGGTATAAGAGTATGAAAATTTACACCAACTCTAAAACTAAAACATTAAACATTTAATGAACATAATACTGTCCTGAGTTTTTGCATACTAGATATATAAAAAAAGAGTATAAAAAGTATAACTAAAATAAACTAAAGGTTTCTAGCATTGACATTTGCAAAGTGGCAAAGCAGCGTATGAGTTAATGTACACAGTATATGTATGAGGTAGTAGTTGATGTTGTTATAGAGGCAAAAAGTGGCATATGCAGTAAGGCACATTGGGCATCCCTAAATAAGACCGTTCAGAGCACACTGTATATGTATCAGCAGTGGTGTAGATATTAGAGTAGTGTAAATGTAAACAGTAGTAATTACATGTAAGCAGTAGTAATAAAAGTAAACAGTATTAATAAATGTAAACAGAGAATGTAAACAGTATTATGATTATAGGCAGTGATGTAATACAAACATTAGTGCAAGTATGAGAAGTAGTGCAAACTGTATGAGCACATGACCGAGAGTTTAGTGAATAACCCGTTTGATGACACAGAGTCCAGTGTTAAAATCTTTGTGTTGAGTGGTAATGTGTGAGAAAGTTTTAGTGTTAAGGCAGTTCAAATGGGAGGGGGGGCAGAGCAGGCAGAGTGTTTAGCATCCTGACTGCCTGATGAACAGAGCTGTCTCTCAGTCTGCTGGTTCGAGCCTGGAGACTCCTCAGTCTCCTCCCTGATGGCAGCAGTCTGAAGCAGCTGTGTAGTGGGTGTGTGGGATCACCTGCCATGCAGTGGGCTTTCCGAGTGAGGCGTTTGCTGTGTAAGTCCTGCAGTGAGGGCAAGGAGGTGCCCACGATCTTCTCAGCTGCTCTCACAATGCGCTGGAGGCTCTTGCGGCAGGATGCAGTACATGCACCAAACCACACAGTGATGCAGCTGGTCAGGACACTTTCTATGGCACCTCTGTAGAAGGTTTTGATGTCAGTACGGGGAGTTGAACTAGCGATCTTCCGATCACAGGCCCACCTGCTCCACCTTCTGCTCCACCACTCGCCCAGAACTCAGTTTAAAATCTGAACGATGGTTCTGACGTCTCAGCTGCAGGTCCAGACAGGACTGGGTTCAACACTCAGAGGACGTCTGTGGGGGGATTGTCCCGGTTCTAGTGAACTTCATCTTCAGACGTCCACGGGCGGACAGGGCCGCAGGCAGACAGTCTCTGGTGGACCTGAGACTTGACCTCTGACCTACTGACCCTGCAGGAGCAGGTTGTGGTCACCTGGTGGCATCAAAGCAAACCTAAACAGTATAAAGTAAAGGTCAAACAGATGAGCTAACAAGGTCAATGGACAAATGAACACATACATTGAAATATGACAACATGCGAAGACCAAGAATTTAAAATTTACAATATAGATGTGCCTCCTGGGGACTCCCTTGTTCAGCTGGGGGACTTCAACGCTCACGTGGGCAATGACAGTGAGACCTGGAGGGGTGTGGTTGGGAGGAACGGCCCCCCTGATCTGAACCCGAGTGGTGTTCTGTTGTTGGACTTCTGTGCTCGTCATGGATTGTCCATAACGAACACCATGTTCAGGCATAAGGGTGTACATATGTGCTCTTGGCACCAGGACACCCTAGGTCGCAGTTCGATGATCGACTTTGTTGTCGTCTCATCTGATCTGCGGCCGCATGTCCTGGACACTCGGGTGAAGAGAGGGGCGGAGCTGTCAACTGACCACTACCTGGTGGTGAGTTGGCTCCGATGGTGGGGGAGGATGCCGGTCAGACCTGGCAGACCCAAACGTATTGTGAGGGTCTGCTGGGAACGTCTGGCAGAGTCTCCCGTAAGACGGAGCTTTAACTCCCACCTCCGGGAGAGCTTTGAACACGTTCCGAGGGAGGCGGGGGACATTGAGCCCGAGTGGGCCATGTTCCGCGCCTCTATTGTCGAGGTAGCTTATCGGAGTTGTGGCCGCAAGGTTGTTGGTGCCTGTCGTGGTGGCAATCCTCGAACTCGGTGGTGGACGCCAGCGGTGAGGGATGCTGTCAAGCTCAAGGAGTCCTATTGGGCCTTTTTAATAATAATAATAATAATAATAATTAATTCAATTTATAACGCACTTTTCATTACTGAAAATCTCAAAGTGCTACACATATATTGAATGCTACACACATTCATAAACCGGTGGCGGCAGACTACCATGCAAGGTGCTTTCCAGTCCTACCGGGAGCAACTCAGGGTTAAGTGTCTTGCCCAAGGACACAACGACACATGGTGCGGGTCCCGGGAGTCGAACCGCCAACTTTCCGATCGGGAGACGACTGCCATTACCACTACACCACGGCCGCCCCCGGAAGCAGCAGATAGGTACCGACAGTCCAAGCGGCATGCGGCTCGGGTGGTTGCTGAGGCAAAAACTCGGGCGTGGGAGGAGTTCGGAGAGGCCATGGAGAATGACTTCCGTACGGCTTCGAGGCGATTCTGGTCCACCATCCGGCGTCTCAGGGGGGGAAAGCGGTACGCGACCAACACCATTTATGGTGGGGATGGCGTGCTGTTGACCTCAACTCGGGATGTTGTGAGTCGGTGGGCGGAATACTTCGAAGACCTCCTCAATCCTACTGGCACGTCTTCCACTGAGGAAGCGGAGCCTGGGGACTTTGGGTCGGGCTCTCCAATCTCTGGTGCTGAGGTCGCCGAGGTGGTTAAAAAGCTCCGCGGTGGCAGGGCTCCGGGGGTGGATGAGATTCGTCCTGAGTTCCTTAGGGCTCTGGATGTTGTGGGGTTGTGTTGGCTTACGCGACTCTGCAATATCGCGTGGACATCGGGGGCAGTTCCCTTGGATTGGCAGACTGGGGTGGTGGTTCCCCTATTCAAAAAGGGGGACCGTAGGGTGTGTTCCAACTATAGGGGGATCACACTCTTAAGCCTCCCTGGTAAGGTCTATTCAGGGGTTCTGGAGAGGAGGGTCCGTCGGATAGTCGAACCTCGGATTCAGGAGGAGCAGTGTGGTTTTCGTCCTGGTCGTGGAACACTAGACCAGCTCTACACCCTCAACAGGGTCCTGGAGGGTGCGTGGGAGTTTGCCCAACCAGTTTACATGTGCTTTGTGGACTTGGAAAAGGCATTCGACCGCGTCCCTCGGGGGGTTCTGTGGGGGGTACTCCGGGAGTATGGGGTACCAGGCCCTTTGATATGGGCTGTTAGGTCCCTGTACGACCGGTGTCAGAGCTTGGTCCGTATCGCTGGCAGTAAGTCGGGCTCGTTTCCGGTGAGAGTTGGACTCCGCCAAGGTTGCCCTTTGTCACCGATTCTGTTCATAACTTTTATGGACAGAATTTCTAGGCGCAGCCAAGGTGTTGAGAGGATCCGTTTTGGTGGCCTTAGAATCTCTTCTCTGTTTTTTGCAGATGATGTGGTCCTATTGGCTTCATCAGTTCGTGATCTACAGCTTTCGCTGGAGCGGTTTGCAGCTGAATGTGATGCGGCCGGGATGAGGATCAGTTCCTCCAAATCCGAGGCCATGGTCTTGAGCCGGAAAAGGGTAGCATGCCCTCTCCGGGTCGGGGAGGAGGTCCTGCCCCAAGTGGAGGAGTTTAAGTATCTCGGGGTCTTGTTCACGAATGAGGGAAAACTGGAGCGTGAGATCGATAGGCGGATAGGTGCAGCATCCGCAGTGAAGCGGGCGCTGTACCGGTCTGTCGTGGTGAAGAGAGAGCTGAGTCAAAAGGCAAAGCTCTCAATTTACCGATCGATCTACGTTCCCACCCTCATCTATGGTCATGAGCTTTGGGTTGTGACCGAAAGAACGAGATCTCGGATACAAGCGGCTGAAATGAGTTTTCTCCGCAGGGTGTCTGGACTCTCCCTTAGAGATAGGGTGAGAAGCTCAGTCATCCGGGAGGGACTCGGAGTAGAGCCGCTGCTTCTCCACATCGAGAGGAGCCAGTTGAGGTGGCTCGGGCATCTGGTTAGGATGCCTCCTGGACGCCTCCCTGGTGAGGTGTTCCGGGCATGTCCCACCGGGAGGAGACCCAGAGGAAGACCCAGGATACGCTGGAGGGACTATGTTTCTCGGCTGGCCTGGGAACGCCTTGGGATTCCCCCAGAGGAGCTGCTCCAAGTGGCTGGGGAGAGGGAAGTCTGGGCCTCCCTACTTAGGCTGCTAGCCCCGCGACCCGACCCCGGATAAGCGGAAGAAAATGGATGGATGGATGGATGGAATATAGATGATGTGATTGATTTTTTTTCTCCTGAAATTAAAGTGTGAATATTATAATGAAGAAAAATTCAATGAAATTAAAATGTCTAAAGATGACTTCTCAATTATTCACATTAATAAAATTAAAAACACAAATTTATCTAAAACAGATTATTTAAATCAGTTAAATATAACTTTTAGTGTAAAAGCAGTCTCAGAAACATGGCTTAATGAGGAAAATATAAAAAAATTTAACATTGAAAGGTATGAACTTTATCATATGAACATAAACAATAAACGAGGTGGTGGCACAACTTTACTTTTAAATAAGGTAATTAAATGTAAAACGATAAATAACTTGTGGCTAATATTATGAAATGATTCAGTTAAAATATTAAATGAGACTTTTAAAAATATAATTTGTGTATATCGATCGCCTGATTCAAATATTGAATCATTCACCGATCAACTCATGGCAATATTGGAAAGAAGTTCTAATAAATCATTTTTTTTANNNNGAAATAAAACAGACTCAAATAATATCGGAACATTTATAAACTCGATGCACAGTCTAAATCTTTATCCATTGATTTCAAAACCCACAAGAATTACTACCTACAGCGCTTAAATAATTGACAATATTTTTACAAATATAAACTGGAGAACTTATGGGTGACATTTTGATCACGGATGTAAGTGATCACCTACCAATCTTTACAATCTATAAAAATATCAATACAGTACAGTATACGGTAATATGAAAGAAGACAAAATTATGAAAAAAATAATAAACTCATTAAAAAAGCTCTAGATAAAGTAAACGACGATTTAACAAAACAAAATTGGAAGGACGTGTATGCTGATGATGCAAATATAGCATATGATGTATTTATGAATATTTTGGGAGCGTTGTATGAGAAGAACTGTGCAGAGAGATGCTGCTGATAAACCATGGATGACGAAAGGGTTAAGAAATGCTTGTTAAAAAAACGACTTGTATTCATGCTTTCTAAAATTGAGAACAAAAGAAGTATAAAAATAAATTGGTGGGGATTATAAGAAAACAAATATTACAGTGACTTCTTGGACAAAAGTAATCTTGATACGAGGACAACATGGCAAATAATGAACAATGTTCGGAATAATCATAAAATAAAATCAGGTATTCCACAATACTGTATTTTGTAAAGAATGGCTAAGAAATTTATGATCAAAATGAAATTGTAAATTGATTCAATCATTATTTTGTAAATATTGGCCCGAGTCTGGCAGCAAAAAACACCAAACATAGTTGAAAATGTAAACCATATGGTTATGGGTTATACAAAGTTTTTTTCTTAAAGGAATGGATAAAGTAGAAATAATGACTATTGTAAAACATCTTCCGGGTAAAAGATCAAAAGACTGGATGGATATGGATATGATGTTTGTAAAGAATATTATGAGTTATGTTATTGAGCCATTTACATATATGTAATTTATTATTCTCGACAAGGGTATTTCCAAACATGAAAATAGCCAAGGTAATACAGTTATACAAGTCGTCGTTACCGCGGTAAACGTGGAGGACATCTGGTGAAACTAAAGATCTGGCTGGCCCGTTCTACATCCATTTCTCAATCAAGAAATTGATTATTTCCATCTTTCTCTGTGCCTTGGCGTTTCCTGGACCCTGTTGACAGCTGCCTGCTACCTGTCACCGGCCTGGATGCGGGCGTTCGCCCCCACCTCTCCTGCTTCTCTCGTCTCCACCGACGCGGAGTGAACCTGCAGAGCCTGAAGACGCTGCCCCGGGTCCTAGCGCCCATCAGATTACAGGCTGCGGTTTCTGCCAGGATTGGCCTGGTGAATGCCAGGTCTCTAACAAACAAAACTTTCATCCTGCTGGACTTTTTCAGTTCCCATCATTTGGATTTATTCTGCATCACAGAGACCTGGGTCGAGGCTGATGACTCCAGTGTGCCAGTGTTTTTGTTGAACTTTTACCAGATGACTGCTCTTATCTGAGCTCCCCTCGGATGTCAAGCCGCGGAGGAGGAACGGCGGTGTTTATAAAAACAGTTTTAAATGCAAGCCGTGCACTGCACCACCTTCTTTCCAGCTTCGAGGTGACTTTACCCCGTGCTGTACGCTGTCATCTACAGAGCCCCCAAATATAAGGATTTTTTGAATGACTTTTCTGATTTCCTGACTGGAATAATGATAATCTACGATAGAGTCCTTATTGTTGGGGATTTTAACATACATGTATGTTGTCCAGAGAAACCACTGGTGAAGGACTTTCTGAGCCTCACTGACTCTTTTAACCTGTTTCAGTGGTTGGCTGGTCCCACGCATGAACATGGACACACGTTGGACCTGGTTCTCTCTCACGGCTTGTCTGTGACCGACCTGGAACTTTATGATAATGTTATTTCTGACCATAGGCCTGTTTTATTTGATGTTGGTTTGTCCTGTGCTCCAGTTAAAAACTACGTTCCTGCCCAGCGACGTAGAGTTTTTAAACCTTCCANCCCCCTTGACACCCAAAATCACACAAAACACATGCCTTCCAGAATAACCACACATGCGGGCGCCTGGGAGGCATGCAAACCGAGCACGTGGGTCACATCCACTGTCACCCTTGGTCTGCGGCTGCAGTTCCACAAGCGGCCACCTCCTTTCACGGGGGTGCTGCCGTCTTCCATAAGCCCAGATAGCACTCATGTCTTAAAAGACAAGATCTCAGTCATGATGCAGAAAGGAGTGATCAGAATGGTCCTTGCTCACTATGTAAAAAAGGGTCATTACAGCAAATACTTCCTGGTCCCAAAATGGGATCAGGGCTTACAGCCTATTTTGGATCTCAGGGGTCTGAACAGAAGAATAAAAACACAAATTCAGAATGTTGACACTCAGACAAGTAATTCACTCGGTCCAACCGAGGGATTATTTTTGCACATTGGATCTGAAAGATGCCTTTTTCCACATCAGCATTCTGCCTTGCCACAGAAAATATCTCCGCTTTGCCCTTCCAAGGCACAGCATTCTTGTTTTTGGCAATGCCTTTTGGCTTGAAATCCGCTCCCCGGTCATTCACGAAATGTCTGGACGCTGCCTTGGCTCCACTGAGGGGTCAAGGGATCAGAGTTCCGAATTATCTGGACGATCTGCTCATTCTTGGACTCGACAGAGTCCAGGCTCAGTAGCACACAGAGAGGGTGATGTCTCACCTGGAAGCTCTAGGTTTTGTTTTAAACCTGGCAAAAAGCAACCTGACCCCATCCCAGATTACCGTATTTCTGGGAGTACAGCTAAACTCCATACTGTACAGAGCAAGGCTCTCAGAGACACAGGTTTCATCCCTCCACCTCTGCCTAGCACGTTTTCAGCTAGGCCAGAGGGTGCCTCTCAAGATGTGCCAGCGTCTCTTGGGCCTGTTGGCAACAGCTATTGTCTGCGTGCCTCTGACCTTATTAAGAATGCGCCCTCTACAGATATGGATCAACAAACAATGGAAACCTGCCCCACTCGACAAACAAAAGGGATACGGATTGGCCCAGCGTGCATGAAGGCTTTGGAGCCATGGAAGGTTCCCATAGTGTTCAACAAAGGCGTCACACTGGGGAGAGTGTTGTCACGAGTCCTGGTCACTATGGACGCATCAAAAACAGGATGGGGAGGTCTCTGCAGAAACCAGTATGCCCAAGGGGTTTGGAAACAACAGTAGGCCAAACTCCACATAAACTTCCTGGAACTCAGAGCAATGTTTTTGTCTCTGAAGCACTTTTACAGGAAGGGGCTTGTTGCACAACAACATGTCCTGATAAAATCAGACAACAGGACGACAGTCTCCTTCATCAACAGAGAAGGCGAGACAAGGTCCCAGCCCCTCCTCAGGTTGACACAGAAACTGCTCACGTGGTGCAGCTCCCAAATATTGTCGCTGAGGGCGACCCACATCCCGGGCAAGCTGAATCACAGGGCAGATGCCTTCTCAAGAGGGGCCCTCTTCCCCTCGGAGTGGCGGCTGAACCCACGTATCATGAACAGAGTCTAGACACGATATGGGAGGGCCGACGCAGATCTGTTCGCTTGCAGCAACAACACACACTGCCCCCTGTAACACTCGATAAGGAAGACAGATGCACCGCTGGTGACAGATGCCCTGACGTACAGCTAGCCAGCGGGGAGGCTGTATTACGCATTTCCACTTGTTTCTTTGATTCAGGCAACACTGGAACGTGTACGCCAGGGGGCTCTCTCACTAATACTGATAGCCCCCAGGTGGCCGCAGAAAGCATGGTTCCCAGAGCTGATTTCACTGGAGGTGGCAGTACCTTAGCGGCCATGGGCGGAGGATTACAGCTGAAAATTACAGGAGACCTCATTGTTTACAAGCAGACCGGAGGCAGAGGAGGTTAGGATGGGCTAACATGCTAACAGACCTTACTGTAAAACTCTGGACCGCGTGTGGAAAAGTACAGAAGACCTTTGTTTGGACCGGAGGTTTACGAGGCAGAGAGACTACAGCTGAGCAACGAGCTAGCATAACAGGCGCTTCACCAGCTCACAGTAGGTTATTAACTCTTTTTTTCCCCTTCATTATGGCTCCAAATGTACCGGTATGTGTTTTTTTTATATTTATCTAGGGTACTGTGTTAGGATAGGCTAAGTGCTTGGTAAAATACAATACTGTATGTATGAGGTGCCGTTTGGACGTATTTTCTGACTTATGACGAAATTCGACTTGCGACGTCACGTAGGAACGGAACTCGCTTGTAAGTCGAGGACCACTTTATTCATTTCAAATGACTCACACTGTGTCAGTGTGAATCATTTTGAAATGAATAAAGTTAAAACCCTTTCAGAATAAACTAAAGGCTGAGCATTTCTTGAAAGAACTCATATCATGGTCGTTTCTATTCAAGATGGCTGCCACAGCCATTTTCACAAGATATGTTCATTTTCAGAGTACCGTTTTTTTTTCCTTCGCATACGTCGCACCACTGTATAAGTTGCACTAGTCTAACTATGTCTAACAAAGTGAAGGAAAAAAAACCATAAATACTGTATGTTGCTTTGCCACATACGTCACATCTATTATCCGTCACCGCTGACAACCCAGAAATGTGGGCCGGTGTTGTGCCAAAAATCGATTGGCTACCAATGGTGGCTACGGCTGAGGAACGACTTGCTGTGCAATTCTTCAAAATTTAACAAGATAATCTCCTAAAACAATTATTTGTTTGCTCGACATTGTAGCAAAGGTGTGTCTCAGTTGAACTATTACTTAATAAATGCACTTCAGCTGTCAATTCAGCTGCATTTTGCTGCCGTGGCGCAGTGAAATGAAGCTGATTTGACATTTGCTCCAGGCAACTTGGACGAGGGTGTCACCTATGACAAGCCGATTGTATCATTAATAGCCACTTTACCTATTACATGACACAACGGCATGCCACACTACTTGAGTGCCATCTAATGGTCATATGTCAGCCAAAAATTTGTTTATAAATATGGGAATAAAACATAAATAAGTCGCTTCAGTGTCTAAGTCACAGGGAATGTAAAGTATGCAAAAAATGACTACTTATAGGCTGAAAAATACGGTATGTGTCCAGGATAACTCTCAGCTATAAACCTTACCTCTATCTGTAATTTTGGTTAAGTTATAACCATTTTTTTTCCACCTAAAGTGGCCCATGGGCCACCGGTTGATAATCACAGTTGTAACAAGTTGTTGCGGCTCTGGTCACCTTTAATTTAGTGGACATAGGCGTAAAATTGCTCTTTTAAACATAAAGGTTGCAGACCCCTGCTCTAGACTTTGGAAATTGAGTGAACTTTTTGTTGAAACTCACTGACTTGACAAAATAAGAGTGAGTCTTCAGCACTTAACAAGCACGTCATGTTTCCAGGACTACTGTACAGTATTTCTTCATAAGCACGTTACACAACCTGAAAGAAACTCGCGTACATCTAACATGACTAATCTTCTACAACAGATTAATATTGTTAAAAACGCCATTAACTGCATATACCAAGTACAGTACAGTATATTGTATATGATTTCAAAAGTTAAATAAAAAGTAACCAAACTGAACTTTTTTTTTGTTCTGGACAAAAAATATGCAACTTGTCTAAACACCTCCAGCAAGAGAAATTCTAAAAATAATTATTTTTTGTCCTCTTTTTAGCTCACAAGAAATAAGAGGTAAAACATTGGGATTAGTTCTCAACAAACTGATATATGTAATTGCACACTGGTGCATACTCATTGCAGAATAACTTTACCAGTAAGTTATTGAGTGGACTCTCTCAGGCAGCATAAAGAGCTACAACATCATAAACCTTGGTGTGTTTGTGTCTGCAGGTCTTATGGTTGTGTATTCAAGGCCAATTATAAAGAAACGGGGGAGATTGTTGCCATCAAACAGGTTCCTGTAGAGTCTGATCTGCAAGAGATCATTAAGGAAATCTCCATCATGCAGCAGTGTAACAGGTGCGTTCAAGATTGTATATTTTAATAAGTTAGTAATAGTATTACTACTAACGTGGAGCTTTTTCAGTACTTTGTCATATTTGAAATATTTGCGGTTTTGTTTCACAAAAGTAATTAGACAGCAATTTATTTGTAATTTTTTTTAAATGTAGAATATATTTTGTACTTTTCAACACATTTTGAAAAAGATTGTTCAACTTTGCAACTCTCACCATCCATGTTCACAGTGGTAGTTTTGAAACCCCACGTACTGACTAAATAAAACGATTTCAAACCTTAAATTAAAGCCGTACCTGCAGCCTGACATTTCTGTCTCTCTGCTCAGTCCCCATGTGGTGCGGTATTACGGCAGCTACTTCAAAAACAGTGACTTGTGGATTGTCATGGAATTTTGTGGCGGAGGATCAGTGTCTGATATCATCCGACTACGTAACAAGACGGTAACGTAATACAGTACTCGAGCACACTCACCTACATGTAGTTTGTGGAGACTGCATCAGGTGTCGTAGGAAGGAGGACAGACTCGCAACATACTTGAAGGAATTTGACTTCTTTAATCTAGTAGATATAATCATTTGTAGGAAATGGATTTAACAATAAATGGATCATAACTTGCATCAAAGTTATTTTTAGTTTCATGCTCCCAAAGAAGTGGAATATAAAAAAACCAAATGTGACATTTAATTAAATGTGTAAGAAATTTGATGTATTTGCCACAAAACACCGTATTGTTTTGCATTATTAGTGTTTAACGTAAATCTTAGATCTTAGCATATATCTTAGATCCTTGTATACAGTTTCTTTTTATACTTTATATTTTTGCTATTGTTGGGTGTAACTGGGACGCTGAGTACATAATTTAGTTCCACATCACGTACCACATATAGTGAGAATGACAATAAACCTACCGGTACTTGAACTTGAAAACCTAGTAAATGTGTCTTC
>JBBPBX010003988.1:40023-52709 GCA_038048925.1 Garcialebias charrua
GTAACACCGCTTATTAAAGCCATGAATCCAACCCTGAACTACACTTCCGCTCCACTGGTGTAGTTGAAAGATGTGACAGTAATTCTCATGCAAACAAACAGATACTGACACACCCGCTGACTGTTTCACACACGCACAGCATGCACACACACCCTGATGCATGCTCAATAATCCAGGTAGAAAAATCTAAAAAAATCTAAGTCTGGTCCTCTGGACATTAAAAAACAAAAAAAAATGTAGAAACGTTTCTACTTTTTTGTTATGTTTTGTTTTTTGAATGTCCAGAGGACCAGACTTATCTTTTTTAGGGGCCGTTTACACGGCGCATATTTTGAGTGAAACCGCTCCTTTCTCTCTGCATTTCTACTGATCATTTACACGAGTCCAGTGGCCCCCCTCCTTGAAACCGATGGTTTCTGGACCCAGCTCTCAAAATTGTGGAGGTTTTTTGCTGACCCCCCGCTGAGCTTTTGTTTGAACACATGCGCGCAGCACGCACGCGCGGACAGCCGGCATTTCTAACAATGGCGGTGGACTGGACACGCACCACTTTCTGAACTACAGCTGATGGAATATATTTTGAGTCATATTTAATTAATCTACACCTGAATTACTTGCATCTGTGTTGGAAGAGACACAGCTGGATCCAGTTCTTATGTCGCTGTTTATTGAGCTGGCGGACATTTCACGTGTCACGCTGCACAATCACATACTAAATGTGCTATATAATAACAGTTTAACAATAATAAACAGTATTTATGTTAGCGTGGGAGATATATAAATTTATCTGAGCTAAATTAATCTATCTGGACTCATTATGTCATGCCTAACATGCTGCATGTTGAAAATGAAGACACCAGGTTGATATTTTAATTTATTTATTTATTCAACACCACAAACTGTATATCACAAACACTGAGAATTAAATTGAACACTTTTAAAAACACGTTAACCGAACTGTTATGAACTGGACTCTGTTGTTTTCATCCTGGTGGACACTGGACCCACATCCGAACCGGTCCGCTTCGTGGAACGAGAGCTTCGACCTCGCAGGAAAAAATAAAAATAAAACCTCAGTTGGTTGTTCTGTGATCGAAGTAAACACAAGGAAACATTATTAAGAACATTGTTTACCTTGTAGCACTGCTGTAAATCAGCTGATTCTCACGGACTAAAGTCCGACATCGTCACTCGGTTCAGGTCCGCTCAGCAACTGGTGTGCAGCTTGTTAGATGAAGCGGGACCCGCTTGGTGTCAAATCTGTCGACTCTTATCCAAAATCCAGCTTTAACTTGTTAACTTGTTGACAACAACTTGTTGTTAGCTGAACTTTTAGCCCCAGTGGAAAACAGACGAGGCAGCACGCATGCGCATTAGTGAAGGTTCAAAAATTCACAGCGCCATCTAATGGCCCGGCATGGTAACTACAGTGAATTCATGAGGGGGGGGGGGAGTCATATCCACAGAATTCGTCCGTGTCAACGCAAAACTTTTTCCTCTAATTAACATACCCCAAACCTCCGTTTCCCCCCACCGTGTCCGTGTAAACAGGGCCTTAGACACACACACAGTTTCTAAATACACCAACTTCTGTTCTAATCAATAACACACACCTATTCAAGTTTTCATAAAACAAGTGAGTACAATCCTGCTGTTGAAGCCAAAATATTGGCCTTGTATCAACAGAACCTTCCAGATGTATTTGTGCTTTAGCCCTTTCAGGTCTTAAACGTTGTTTTAAGATTTTCCTAAAACCTAATCGATAAAACGCTGATGGTTTTCTGAAAAACTCTCAACAGGTCCCATTTAAAAAAAACTGCTGCCTCTCAAATGGTTCCACATTTCTGTTCACCTTCAGCTGTCAGGTAATACAGTACTCTGGTTGTCTTACACAGGGAGAGATGAGACGATGCAGCCACCCAAGCCGTCCTTCCTGGAATACTTTGAGCAGAAAGAGAAGGAGGCAAACAACCATAACGATGGAGGACGCAGAGGAGAAAACAACGCTGACAACCGCAAACTCCCTTCTGGAGGAGATCTTGAAGTGGTGAGTTCAAAGCACCGTGGGTGTCTGCAAACTACAGAGGAACAAATGTACAATTGTTTATTGTAACTCAAAGAACACGTGGTGCTTCACAGATGTGGGCAAGACTGCAGTAACACTTAATGGAAAAATTATACTAACCCTCCTCCCCCCATATGTTTTTAGACTCGTGGTCATTCGCAGGTTTTATAAAGAGTACAGTGTGTCTGATTACCTGACAGCATCTTATACACCTGCTGAAGCTCTTCTGTCTAAAGTTACTGTGAAACCAACAGATTGTAACATCCATGTTTCATGCATGTGACCAAAACATTGCAAATAAAGACTCTAATGATCCTCAGGAGGGAGGGGGATAAAAATAATCTGCACATGAATTTAGCTCTGATAAACGGAGCATCTCATGCAGTTTAAAGCCATGAACATGACCTTCCAGTTTTGAGTTGGAAAAGCTCCTCGGATGGGAAGTGGAACATGAAGTTCAGTTTCTTTGTTCTTTAAAAACTTCTTGAAGTCCAGTCATGTCGCACAGCCTTTTGTTTTTATTGCCAGACTAACTCCAAGCTTTGATCTTGTCTTTACTATTCATTAAGGCTGTAGTTTGAATGTTTCTCACATGGGCAGCATGTGACAAACATCACAATACCATACAAATTTATTTATAGAGCACTTAAAAGACACAAGGCCAACCAAAGTGCTGTACAATAGAAACAAACAAGCACAGCAGACAGGAAAACATAAAATAAAATTATAGATACAAATAGCAACAGAAACTAATTAAAATGGCAAACAATGTATAGTACAGAGAGGATCAAAACAAATCACACCTTGTAAAAGCAGAAGTGTTTCCATCTACTGGCTTGTAGCGCATCTACCAAGCCACGCACAGCGTCATTACGTCAGACGTCAGCGTCATTACGTCAGACGTCAGCACTGCGCATGTCTACAGTAAACAGGAAGTAGCGGTTGAAAACGGAACCCGGCCACACATCTCGTCAAAATGGAGAGAATATTTCAGGTACATGTTGCTATCGGGCAAGTTGTATTTATTCTGTCATGCCAACTAGTTTTAGCGATGTTACATGTTGTCCGGAGTGGATTTTGACTTGGGACCCGAAGGACGCGGGTTCGCGTCCCGGCCACTACACACCTTGGGATGTCTATGAGTGCACATCTAATTCTCCAGCTCCCCGAGCGCTTTCTGGCTGCTCACTGCACCACCTGGTGGTGGTTGTGTTAAATGCAGAGACTAATTTCGTCTGTGTATGGGAAACATACACAGATGACAGACAAACACATTATTATATTATTATTAAACAGCTGAACGTCACGTGACGTGAATGTTCGCTACGGCAGAACTGAGTCGGAAAATCTGTTTCCATCTGTCGTTTTGCGCATCTGCTCATTTTTGAAGATCCCAAAAACCACCTCAAGCGAGCGTACAAGGTAGTCCCCGACTTACGAGCGCTCTGACCTACGAGGTTCCGGACTTACGAGCTGGCGAATTTTTGGAAAAAACGCAAAAAATACAGAATTTTTCTGTGTTTTTTCACCACAGTTCGTTAGCTAAACATGTGGACACACGTTTCCGATCATTTTTATGCACTCGTAAGCAGTTTTTCGATGAAAAACGAGTGTTTGTAGTCGCGCTAGCAAAACCGTTCCAACTTACGAGCGAAATTCCGGACTTACGAGACACGTGGCGGCCGTTCCAAGTTACGAATTTTCGCTTTACGAGCAACTCGTTGTAACGGAACTCGCTCGTAAGTCGGGGACTACCTGTATAAACTTTTTTTGGCGAATTTGAGGAAGTAAATTTGGATTTTGCCGTTTCCATTAAGCTTTTCTGCTGCGATACTTCAAAATGCGCAGCTAGAAACCTTGATGGAAACACGGCTTGTGAGAGTGGGAGCCTGCCTGACACTCAGTGGCAACTCATTCCATAGTCTTGGACCTGCAACAGAGAAAGCCCTGTCACCTCTGAGCTTATGGCAAGTATCTGGGATTGAGATAAGCATCTGGTCTGCTGACCTCAGAGAGCGCCGTGGGACATATGGCTGCAGAAGGTCAGTGAGATAGAGTGGAGCGGAACTGTTCAGAGATTTAAAAACATGCATGAGTATTTTAAACTGGATCCGAAGGTGAATGGGTAACCAGTGCAGGGAGGCCAAAACTGGTGTGATGTGCTCTCTATGGCCTGTACCAGTTAAGAATCGGGCTGCAGCATTCTGGACCAGCTGTAGCCGTGCAATGGAGGACTGACTGATTCCGAACAAAAGTGAATTGCAGTAATCAAGCCTCGATGTTATGAAAGCATGGATTACTCTCTCCAAGTTCTTTTTGGATAGTATGGACTTCAGCTTAGACAGCCGCCTAAGCTGAAAAAAGCAGGATTTAACAATCATGTTTACGTGACTGTTCAGTTTCAGGGAAGGGTCCATTATCACCCCCAGATTAGTGACCCTTTGTTTCTCTAGCAGGGCTAGAGAGAGAAGGTCAATGCCGTGGTTTGAGAATGAGTTGTTGGGATGGAACAACATGACTTCAGACTTCTTTTCATTGAAACTTAAAGACCGTGTAAAGTGAATTTCAATATTTTCTTCAATAAACATTATAAATGTCATAATTGTAATCTTGTAAATGAGTAAAAAGTCTCAAAATTGTAGCTCAATTAATTTTGGAGTTATAGATCAAACTTTGTTTAAAGATATTTCTGTTTCAGGATTTTTTAGGCGTGGTTTAAATGTGACCGCATTTCGTCACGCGGTCTAAAGCCCCACCCCCTGCAGCTCCAGCCGTATAAATTAGTTTTTCGCCTCGGTGGATCCGTTCACTCGCGAATCGCAGATAGCATCAGATAGCAATAGCATAGATATTTTGTTCATTGTTAGCTAGCTAATCAATAACCGTATTCGCCTGTGTATTATACGCAGTATTTTTGCTCATTTGAATGTCCAGCGTATTAAACACCGAAGAGTATTATTTATGGATTTTTTCCCATATTTTTAGACTCATTTTTCGCTCTGATTCTTCGTTTTTCATTTTTGGCGAAAATGGTGCAGTACCAGTTTCGGCCGCTATACGGGCGCTGTAGGCAGCAGCCAGCAGAGGACTCAGAGAGTGAAGAGGAAGAGGGGCCACTTCCAGAAGTTTCTACTTGCTGTGTCCGAAAAAAGCCTCCTTTGGTCGGACTGATGACTCTGTCGCTGCCCGCTCCCTGCTGTGGATGTAGCTGTTTTTGTTTGCAAGATACCACTCATAAACCACACCGCGGATTTTTAAATCCAGCTGATTTCACATTTGGTTCAGCTCAGGAGCCCGTCTGCTATAGTGAGGTAAGAAATATATTTTTAAGCGTTTATTTAGCTAAATTTAAAGAAACAAAGCGTCCGGTTTGACCCGCCTGGCGCCTGCCTAAAATTCGGCGAACTTTTTAAAAAAATCCAGCTGATTTGAACATTTCGTTAAGCTCAGAAGCACGTCTGCTATGAAGTCAGCTAAGAAATATATTTTTTCTCGCAAAGAAATAATTGTTTTACCGTGTTTCCTTGTGAAGATCTTCGTACTCGCTTGCTTCTGTCGCCGCCATCTTGATTAGGGCAAATGAGGCGCTGACGCGTCGCGTGGTGATGACGCGTATTAAACACCGGGGCGTATTGTGTACGTTTTTTTTCTTGTTTATTGTTAATAATTGGACAAAGCGTATTAAACACCGGAGTGTATTTTCCTCCGGTGAATACGGTATGCCTCGTTCCTGCATCTTCCCTGGATGTCGCAATGGTCAGGGCATGGAGGACTGCAGCCGCTCCATTGTGACATTGAGACACAGGAGGGAGTCAAACAAACCCAGCACGTGCTGCTGGAGCGACCACTGCCACCTGCACCTCCGCGCCCCCGCGTGTGTGTGTGAGAGCGATCCGCGTGGAGCTAGTCCCTGAAATCCTGCCACGCGCGCCGTGAAATGCCGTGACTCCGCTGACACAGATGAGGGACGCTCATGTCCGGACACCGCCGCCGCCTTTCCTGCACCTGACGGCGGGATAATGTCGCGTCCAAACTTAGTAAGTTGCCGTTTGTGCTTATTATTTTAAATAATCTAAGTGTTGACCATTTAGTGCACAGTAACTACCGAATGTAATAAATGTACAAATCATAACGTGTTTTTATACCGCGTGGTTTTATACCGAGTCTCTGTAATAGGTGTTTCTTTTCTTTCTTTCTTTCTTTCTTTTTTCTTCTTTTTTTTATTGCTATGCCTGTGCCCTACAAGTTCACAAGCTCCTTTTTTGCCAAGAAAATGTGACAGGTCCATTGCATACTTAGTTATCAACGTGATTACTCTTTATTTTAATCACCAACACAGACCCCGCATGCGATGTGACCGTGTCGGACCGGGTGCAGCGAGTCTGCTCATCTTCTAAAATAGCGCTTATTATTAAACACATAACAGCGGAGTTATGAATTATAGTTGTGTCCTCAACTTTAAAAACAAAACCAGAGTTGTTAGTGCACTAAAAACAGCGTAACTTTTGGAATAATAATAATAATAATTTAATAATTTGTCACATTTGTCATCTGTGTATGTTCCCATACTTGACAGACAAAATTGGTCTTCTGCATTTAACCCAACCACCACCAGGTGGTGCAGTGAGCAGCGTAGTCGCGCTCGGGGAGCTGGGAAAATAGATGTGCACTCATAGACACCCCAGGGGCGTGTGCCGTGGCCGGGGTTCGAACCTGGGTCCTTCGGATAACAAGTCCGATTCAAGTCCGATTCTCAAGTTGTACAAGTTCTCAATAAGTTGCTGCTGTTACAGCCAGAACTCAGATAAAAACAGAGCAGGTTTACTGCTGCACCTGTCTGCCTCTCCACACACAGCTCAGCTCAGGGGGCAGGACAGGGGCGCAGTACTGCGCTGAAACCACGCCCACGCGCTGACACGCCCCCAGCGTTTCAGACCAGGGCACAATCATGTTTTTTCATGATTTTTGAGACTTAATTTTATAAGGTAAACAATGTTTTTAATCAGTAAGATTTATATGGGTGATTAATAACACATATTTATGCCGTGTGACAAACTCAAAACACAAATTTTATTTTACTTTACACAGTCTTTAAGAAGTTTGAAGCCATCCAATCATGGATGTCGGCCAGGCAGTCAAGAAGGGGTTGAATAGAGCGTGAGCTTCTGTGCCTCAGGGAAAAGTAAATTTGGCAATCATCGGCGTAGAAATGAAAGGCTATTTTGTGTTTGCGGAAAATAGCACCTAGTGGAAGCAGGTATAATGAAAAGAGAAGGGGACCGAGGATGGACCCCTGCGGTACCCCCCACTGAAGCGCTGTAGATGCTGAACTGAAATTGTTGATATTGACACAAAAGGTTCTGTCTTGAGTGGTAGGACTCAAACCATTTGAGGGCAGACCCTGTGATGCCCACCCACTGCTCCAATCTAGAAATGAGGATGTTGTGGTCGATGGTGTCAAAAGCAGATGTAAGGTCCAATAAGATAAGCAGCAAAGAATCACCTGCGTCTGTGGCTGGCTGTGAAAATGTCTTTAAAGACCTTCAATGGAGAGATTTGAAGTCGGATTGGAACAACTCTAGGATGGCGTGGTCATCCAAGAAACATTTCAACTGAGACTCAACGATTTTTTCCAGTAGTTTGGAGGTGAATGAGACTCTGAAGACAGGCAGGAAGTTGGACACCACTGATGGGTCAAGGTTAGGTTTTTTCAGTAGATGCTGGACAGCAGCATGTTTAAAGGTTTTTGGGACCACACCTAAGGATAAACTGCTATTCACAGTAGCGAGAATAGAAGGACCCAGTGAGTTCAATATCAGTATAGTAGAGGACTGCTTGGACTAATCAATTATAGATCATAATATATGTCGAGCACAATACATTCATTTATCCTAATAACACATTTGATCAGCCCTACTGACTTCTATGCCCATATCTGGTTTAGATGATGATGACAGAGGAGAAAGCAGTGAGGAAGATGAGGGTGTATTGCAGTTGATATTGTCATTGCAGTACAGTATCAAACAATAATTCCACCCTACTATACCCTGAAGACTTCCATGTACTGTGTATGTTTCTGAAAATGCCCATTTTAATCAGCTTTATGTAGAAATATAAACATCTTAATTCCATCAAAATTGTGTTTTAGTGACATCTGGCCACACAGAGACACAAACCTTTGGTCACAAAGTTGTTTTTTACATCTTTTGGCTAATTAAAAAAAAACTACTGAATTGTTTTTGAGGATTTTGACACATTCAGTGTTGCCTGCAGTAAAGTTACCGTGGTGTCTTACTGAGCTGTGACTGTTGGGAGTCTAAAGGCCGGCGCAGAGCTCCGCGCTGGACCGAGCCCCGTGCCACCCGCGCGCGTTGCGCGTGGGGGGTTCACAGCAGAGCACAGCGTGAAGCAGCGTGTGGCTCCAACGTTTTCGCTCCAAATACTTGATGTCATTTGAGCAGAAGCAGGGCGGAGCGTTTAGCTACGGGACAAATTGAGGTCGCTGATTGGTCATTTGCTGACAGCCTACTGATTTGATTGACAGGTCGGGTCTGAGAACAAGTTCATTCATTCCTCCTCATCGGAGGAGGAAGTGAATGGTGACCGCTTCAAGCGATCACTTGACTTTTGGCAAAAAAACAAAAGAAAAGTCCAGATCAGCGATGAAGAAGAGGAATTTAATTCGTGTGTCACACAAAACAGTCCGCCACCAGGGCAGTTTATGTGAGACACCGCGCGCGCGTGAGCGGTCGTAAAATTTGAGCTTGGCGCGTTCGCGCGAGCGTTCAAAGGCTTGTGCAAGCGTAGCTCGCACAGCGTGGCGCCGCGTGGCCTCGCGCTAGCGCGGAGCTATGCCTCGCCCTTAACTCACAATTGTAAGATTTTTTTTATTTTTATTTTTAAGAAAATTAACAAATTTTCTGTTGCAGTCTCTCTGAACTCTTAAGTTTGAGATAAAGCGACCATTGAGATTCATTTTTGCAGGGCCAGTATTTTTGTGTGCAAAACCTTGCTTTCCTGGCCGTGTACATTATTTTGTTATTCGCCTCAGTTGACTTTAAACCCACTTTGGCCACCGTGATTTGTGATTTAATCTGCCGAAGTACACTGTTGAAATGAAGACGAGCAGATCTGGACCAGACTGGAATCAATAGTTGTTGCTTTGCTTCAGATGTTTTCTTTTAGAGTTTAGAGGAAAGCTTTTGTAGTCTCGATACAGATTGGACGCACCTGCAACGACTATTTTGAAGAAAATTTGTTGCAGTTTTTTTGAATACAGTATGCTCAAAATTTAAGCGAAAGGGCTGCACACCTCTGCGACTCGTGAGGAGCCTGAGAACCACCGCAAACATTACAAGTCATTCCAGAAACTCTCTCATGATGCTGGTCGACAGCTTGTTGCAGATCTCCTGCCTTTAGTTTAAAAAACAAAAACAAAAAAACGCTGCAAGTCAATGGAAAAACTGTTGTGGAAGAAACCAGAGCAAATTTTTTGACCACTACAAAATTATAAGTTTTTATCAATATAAAGATCCAAGTGGCTCTGTAACATTCAGAGAAAAATATTATTAAAATATATTTAGTAGAATTTCAATTTAGCCTTTTGTGAGGATAGAATTGGAGTGTTTTGACCTATTTTGGTCAAAATATTCTTATATCCGTGAGGCATGTCCACTGTACTCAGATGAGCCAGTAAAGTTTGTCAGTAATTTAATCTCACGTTCCTTCAGGAGTTCGCTGTAATCTAATTGAGACTGAATTTTATTATTACATATTTGAGTGTCACTGTGTTTTAGGGCCACTCAGAAGTCAGTAAAAACGCAGGTGGTGTTTGTGTTGCTCTTGACACATTTACACAGGAAGAACAGCTGCTGCTGGAATTAAATATTTAACGTGTGACCTTTTTAAAAATGAGACGGTTTGTTTCATCAGATCACACAGCTGCCTTTTCACCTTTAGACCTTCTTCAGATTTGTGTCGTTCTCCTCTTCAACGCTCTTTGATACGTAAAGTAAATGCTTGTGTTTAAAACAATGTCAGTTAAAATAATTGATGGTGCTAATTGTTAAAATGTAGCAGTTGAATTACTCACTGGTTATATAATATAATTGTGTTGTAATTTGGATTGTGAAAGTAAGATTATCAAATACTTGCATTTATAATTTATCCATGTAGTACCAGCTAAGCTAGTAGTTTATTTATGTATGGGGAGTGGTGGGACAATGGTTAGAGACGGTAGGCCTTTGATCGGAAGATCTCCGGTTCAAGCCCCGGTACCGAAAACATCAAAATGTGGGTGGAAAAAGGTGAAACACACACACCTGCCTCCACCCTCATTCACCCCACTCTGGGCCCCTGAGCAAGGCCCTTAACCCCCACCATCTGCTCCCTAAACAGATCTCTCTTGAAAAAGAGTTCTTGTGGCTCAATGAGACTACTGTACCTGGATAAATAAAGGGTACCGTCATACAACAGCCATTAATGACTGAACAGAACAAAGTCAATAAAACTACAAATGGTCACTACAGGTGGTCCCCGACTTACGAACGAGTTCCGTTCCTACGCACCGTTCGTAAGTCGAAAATTCGTTAGTCCGAACCACACGAGCCGCCACTGATACACGTACATGTACAGTAATGAACAGTTACCAAGTTACCAACCACTTCGCCTATCCTAACACAGCTACATAATTATCAAAAAACACTTACAGTCCAGGGCTAAAAAAATAAAATTTTAATTTCTTACTTTGAGCTGGTCAAGCTTGTCTCGTCTTTTTACATATTAGCTCGTTGCACGTCCGAGCTCCGCAGCTTCGTGCTGCTTTACGCGGTCCAAACTGTTTACAGGAAGGACTGTTAGCATGTTAACTCCATACATTTGGAGCCAGAAAAAGAGTGAATAACTTACTGAAAGCCATTTCTCCGCGGCATCCATCCAAAACAAGCTGCTCCGCGTTAGCATGTTAGCCCTGCCATTAGCAGCGCCCGTTAGCGTTAGCCCCTCCAAGGCTGCTGCAGCGGTTTGTCCGCGTTTTCACATGTTAGTTTGGTGTCTAGACAACATATTAGGCTGCCAGGCGGACATTGAGGCAAGCTCCCGGCCGCCGCTTGTCGGCTCCGTGTCCCCGATGGGGCGTTAGCATCCAACCGTGCATCCCACAGCAAGGCTTGTTAGAATGTTAGCTCGTTGCTACTCCGGTCCGGCTCGCTGTCTGCTGCTTCACGCGGTCAACATTGTCATTTTGCTTCACCCATCCGTTCCTCCACAATACCACCGTTCAGCTCCAGATCATGTATCCGAGCACAGGAACCTCTGATCGGACAAAGCCGGCTGTCAAGGCTGGAGCTAACTGGCTAAGGTTAAACTCGTGGGCACTGCCGAAAACTGACTGCCGAACACTGTCGGAAACTGCCACAAACTTTGTAAATCGGCTTAAAAATAAAAATTATGTAATAATAATAATACTTTATTTATAATGCCATTTAAAACAAG
This sequence comes from Garcialebias charrua, assembly GCA_038048925.1. NCBI lineage: Eukaryota > Metazoa > Chordata > Actinopteri > Cyprinodontiformes > Rivulidae > Garcialebias > Garcialebias charrua. Next base: position 51,581 of record JBBPBX010003988.1, read on the forward strand.
CACAGCTGCAACAAAGTGCTGTACACATGAAATCAAGAACATTTAAATGCACACAATTTTTTTTTTTTTTTCATATTTTTATTAATATGATACGTTCGTAAAGTCGGAACGTCGTAAGTCGCGGCTGTCGTAAGTCGGGGACCACCTGTACTTAAGTTACTTCTATGGGTAGAAAGTGACACAAAACCTTGACACCCTGTTCTGTTGAGCATGAATGAACATATTCAATGATTATACAACTGATCATGACTGGGGGAGTGGTGGCACAGAGGTTAGCGAAGGTTGGCCTGTGATCAGACGGTCACCCGTTCCGACTCCCCATACTGACATCAAAATGTTGGTGGGAAAGGTGAAACACCCACACCTACCTCGGACCTCCACCCTCATTTGCCCCACCCTGTGCCTTTGATCAAGGCCTTTAACCCCCACCATCTGCTCCCCTGGGCCCCCTAGATGGCAGCTCTCAGCTCCACACAGAGGGCTGTGGTTGTGTCAGGACATCTGGAGTAAAAACAGTCACCAAGTCTTCGTGCGAGACAGTTCGCTGCGATGACCCCTGAAGAAGGGAGCAGCCGAAAGAAAACAAAAACTGATGCTATCTTAAATTACGTCAATATTTATTTATGTCTTGCAGCTGTATATTTATACAAGTGTTGTATGCTTCATCAAAAACACAAATGTGACTTTATTAAATGTTTATAACTTCGTTGAAGGTATTACGTTATAGTCTCCGTACGCACGTCTGTTAATTTTGTTGCCCCGCCCATGAATTCTGATCCGCTCAATGAAACTTGATACACACATGCTTCACATCACCAGGCAGTGTGTTGCGTAGACTTTTCATCTCAGCTTCAAGGTCACAAATCAAGATCAATGTTAAAACAAGGTCTTGTCTGGCTTATAACTTCTCATCTGCTCAAGATAATTCAGTTACATTATTCATCATCACTAAACGGAGTGTCACATACATTTCTTCACCCTGCTTCAAGGTCAAGGTCACAAATAGAGGTCAAAGCTAAACCAAGGTATTTGCTTGTCCTGACCATAACTTATGATTCTCTTAAGATAATTTAATGAAACTTGATACACAAATGCATCATCATAGATGGAGTGTCACTTACACTTTTTA
>JBBPBX010003988.1:53684-65890 GCA_038048925.1 Garcialebias charrua
GTGAACTTTAGATTAAAAAATAAATAATCTATTTTAATAAAAGAAAGTGAAATTGGTTAAAAACTTTACTAAAAGTTACCCTTAAGGCACATAGACCTGTATGGAGGACCAAAACTGACATAATAATAAATAAAAGAATAAATATATATCCGACATAAAACAATAAATATATAAATCAAAGTAGAAATATATATCCTAAATAATAATAAATAAAAGAATAAATATATAAATCAAAGTAGAAATATATATTTTAATGAGAAATAAAAGCATAAATATATATATTCTTTTTTATATCTCCTTTTAATGAGAAATAAAAGCATAAATATATATATTCTTTTTTATATCTCCTTACACATGAGAAATAAAAGCATAAATATATATATTCTTTTTTATATCTCCTTACACATGAGTTTCCGTCAATAACAATAGATATTTTGCTTTGCCTTTTTCTTGCTGTTTTTCCGTTTGCTGTATTTATTGCTGTATTTATTTATTGCTGTATTATTTGCTGCATTTATTTCTGTTTTGTTTTCTCGCTGTATTCCTGCCTCATCGTATGTTAATGAGGAGGGCTGCTTTCTAAATCCAGCTCTACTATTGGTCAATAAACCGGAAATAGAACGATCAGTGTGCAGATCGATTGAGCATGCCTGCGCTGCAGTCCTAAGGAGAGCTCCGTATTTGAGAGGAAGTAAACAAACAACTATTAGAGATGTATCGTAGGATTGCTGAAGAATTAAGGCACGTTGCTAGCTTAGCTAAAAGTAATACAGTCAGTGATGACTATTTACTGTTTCTAGTCGATGTTTTGAGTGAGTGTGTTGTGGTGTTGCTAATACGTAGGTGTAGAATCAGAGTACTGCAGACGGAGCTCACTTCATAACACCATGCTTTATTCAACTTCTTCCAACTCCTCTTCTTCTCCACACATCCTGTTCTCTCCCTACTCGGAGGTTCCCCCTGCTGTCAGTCTTATGCAATTGCAGGACACAACAGAGTGGCTGGTCCAGGTAGCTGCAGACACAGATACTGAAGCTGACTCATTAGTTGTCCAGATTTTGGAGGAAGTGGCTTGTCGTTTGCACAAATCCGTGTACCCCACAAGAACAGCTGGAAAACCTGGATATTTGCTGCCCGCTGACGTCTTGGAATCATATCTTCATGCGGGAGTATCCGTCATGGATATTGGCAGACTTTTTGGGGTCAGTGAAAGGTATAAGGTAAGTACGCATGTGTGGTATTTCTTTTGCTACTTTGAACTTATTTGTATTTTATATTTTTATTATAATTCCAGTTGTTACGGAACATCAAATATAGACTTTTAATAGTAAAACATATTATCTTAAGCCTTTAATCCACTTAAGAAGTTCAGAATTGTGAGATATTCATATTCATCTACAATTTACTCGCAATCTGTTCAGGGTGTATTCTGCTTCTGGCATATTGACCTCTGGAGATAGGTTCCCTCACCCATCATGACCCAACTAGGATAAGTGTTGATGGATTGATTGATTCATTCAAATATATTGAGTTGTAGATGGCATCAGAAAAGTATTTACGAATTTGTTGATGTCCACCATTCAGATACTTCCACATGACTGTTATGGTAATTCGTCTTCAAAATGTGTAATACATTTGTGTCAGAAATTCTGTCCATCCAATTTCTTCCGTGTGGAGAACCTCACTTTCAGTTGACTTTTATTTTTTCTTGTAGAGTATCTGACTTATACTGCAACATTGACGATGATGAGCTGGATGGAGTTGTGCGAGAGATTCGAAGTTATCACCCTAATACAGGATACACGTTGCTATGGGGCTACTTGGATGCCCGAGGTATTCGTATCCAAAGTAAGTCAACAGATGAGCCTATGGCTGCTTATACCAACACCAATTGCAGTTGTATATAACATTGGATTGGTAACAAATAACAGTTTACCACAACGTAAAAGGATCACAAAGAAAATTACATGTCATACTGTTGAAAGTAACTTATATGTTGTATTGCAGTGGCATAGCAATATAGCAATCTTATCTTAACTGTCAGTACACCATGCACTCATTTCATTATGTTCATCACCTCCAAATCAAACATGTTTTAATTATGGTTTACTTAATTTTCAAGGATGAAGAGTGCGAGAAGCATTGCACCGAGTTGACCAGCAAGGCAATTTGATGCGCACTTTCCAGCTTCGCACTGTTCGTCGTAGAAGATACTCTGTTCCAGCTCCAAACAGCTTGTGGCACATAGATGGAAACCATAAACTTATACGGTGAGAATTATTTGTTTGATAAAAGAAAAGCAACACTTAAGATACTTCCTGAACAAAGAGAAATAACAAGACCAGTAAAATAAATAGACCACATAAATGCTTGAGTGTTTGATTAGTATCTGCCAGATTTTAATTTAAATTTAGTTAAATCGTCCCTAATCAAGCATAAAATATTTTCCCTCTTCTTCAGTGACCATCAACTTTGAAATGGTTTTGATAACTTTATTTAAATCATTCTGTTTCTTACGGGTCACACTTATTACAAAACCTATAAACCTATTAAGATTTTTTTTTTCATGTTTGTAACAGTTCTGTAGCTGCTTTATTACATACATTCCCATAATGAAAAGCATGCAAGTTAAGTGTGATCATTAAAGGAAAAATTTATTCATCAAAAATGTTTTTGTTGTCTATATAGATGGCGATTCGTTGTTCACGGGGGCATTGATGGCTTTAGTCGCCTCATTGTTTACCTGACTGCTGCTACAAACAATCGTGCCACAACAGTTCTTCAGAGCTTTCTTGAAGCTGTGAATACATATGGAGTGCCATCTCGTGTTCGTTCAGACAAAGGAGGGGAGAACGTACTAGTGGCACACTTCATGGTCTCAACCAGAGGCCAAAACAGAAATTCTCACATAACAGGAAGAAGCACACATAACCAGAGGTATTTAAATCAAAGTCTTGATTTATTCTCAATGTTTTCATACTGTCTACTTCCATGGAAGTTGCTACCTTTTCCAAAATAGTATGACAAATAAACGTTGTGAATTCCCGGGGTAAGTAGAAAGGTCATGAACTCAATGTCCACAGAGCAATAACTGGATAACAGGGTGGCGTTGTTACACCAGCTGTTGTTAATGTAAAACTAAACACCACCTCCCCTGGATTTACCTGTAAGACTATGGCTCCTGTCTGCTCTAAAAGTTGTTAGCCCCTCCAGGCTGATGGCATTATCAGGAACAGATGAGTTTAGCCATGTCTCTCAGAAAATTACAATGCATTAGTTTCTTGTTTCCCTTTTGGTGGTTAAATCCAGCTTCACATAGTCCAACTTTCTTTCAAGGGACCAATTGGAAAGGGTTAGCTTTTAGCTTAGCTGTAAGTCCACAACGACATCCTTGCTTTTCTTTTTTCTCACGTCTTCTCTGGTGTCTCCATGTCTTCAGGCTGTTGGAAGATTCAACTGCTCTAACTGATCTAAGCTGATTAAGCAACAAAACTGATTAAACTCATTAAGCCAAAAATTTGTCTAATGACTAAAAACAGTTGCATGAAATGACTATCATTGATTGTCAAATTGTAAGTATTATTTTAAGTTGTTGGTCTTTATATAAGTGTATTATGACAACCTTTTTTGCTCCTTTTTCACACTAAAATGTCTTTTCCATCCAGGATTGAGAGGTTATGGAGAGATGTGTTTGGGGCAGTGTTGGATCTGTTCTATACAACTTTCTGCTACCTGGAGACCGAGGGCCTGCTGCAAACAGACAACGAGGTGCACTTATACGCATTACACTGGACCTTTCTACCGCAAATCAACAGACATCTGCAATTCTTCACAGACGGCTGGAACCACCACAGACTACGCACAGAACAGAACCAGTCACCACTGCTGTTGTGGTCTCAAAACCCACGTGCAGGTCACGACCCCGCACAGGTTTGTTTAATTTATGCCGTTTTACAAAGTGCAATTGTAAATTTGCTTTTGTGGTTTAAAAAAACACCAGTGTGTGTAAACTGGATGTTATTTATATCATGTTCTCTTAACTCTGACAGGTTGACAACCAGTATGGTATTGATGGGGAGAGCCACTATGGTGGCCATCATGATGGCGTGACTGTGCCAGAGGTAGAGCTTCCAAGGCCTTTGACTCAGGTGGAAATTGAAACACTACCAGATCCAACGTCCTTGTTTTCTAATGTGATAAATGTTTATTGCCAGACAGTTTATATTCTCACTGGAATATTTGGAAATATGTAAATTGAAGTGACAAGACATATCCTTCATTCCTATGTTGGTGCAACTTTTGTTTTCATCGATAAATAAAAATCCTTTTTTACGTGGGTGTAATGTATTATCAAAATGTTTGTGCCGTCTTTTTTGCTGAAAGGTTCTGAAATTTACATCGTTATAACAGAGCCAACTTTCTATTTATGAAGACTGATTACATATTACACAGTGGTATTGAAATAACATGCTATATTGTAAAAGAAAATAAATTGTAAAGTTATTTAAATAAAAAATATTCAGTGTTTACATGTGCTTTTTTCATTTTTATGTAATAAAGTCACCATTATTAAACCATTGTAATTTTATTTACAAATTTAACCACATCAGCTTTAACATTTTTTATGTAAGCAATTTCTAGATACGAAATTAATTACTGTAATATGATGGTCTAATGTTTCTTAACATTTTCTGTGATGCAGCTAATAAATGTGTTAACTGGGTATACAATTTATATCAGCAGGTAGAAGCTTCAAAATATGTTCTACAATAACATTAAACTGTTATACAGGTAGTCCTCGACTTACGAGCGCTCTTACTTACGAGGTTCCGGACATGCGAATATGCATCTCATTAAATTATTATTATTTTTTTAATGAATACATGTACTGTACAGTACTGTACAGTCACCAAGCATTTAGCCTATCTTAACACAGTTTTTAAAGATGAAGGAGTGAGTTGAATTGTCTCCCTTTCACATAAAGTGAAAGTAGCTCCCTTTATGTGAATGGAGCCTGCTGGGGAGGAGGGAGACAATTCAACTGACTCCTTAACTGTGTTAGGATAGGCTAAGTGCTTGGTGACTGTACAGTACTGTACTGTACATTTATCTATTTATAAATAAAAAAATAAATATATATACTGTACAGTATATTTTTAATAAATAGATAAATGTACAGTACTGTACAGTCACCAAGCACTTAGCCTATCCTAACACAGTTTTTAAAGATGAAGGATTGAGTTGAATTGTCTCCCTCCTCCCTGCAGGCTCCATTCCCATAAAGGGAGCTAGCTCCCTTTATGTGAAGGGAGACAATTCAACTAACTCCTTCATCTTTAAAAACTGTGTAAGGATAGGCTAAGTGCTTGGTGACTGTACAGTACTGTACATGTATTCATTTCTAAAAAAAAAACATGTTTTTTTTTTTTGGGTGATCCTACCTACGAATTTTTGGACATACGAGCGGCCCGTAGGTACGGAACTCGCTCGTAAGTCGGGACTACCTGTATTTGAAACAAGAATGCAAAGTTCTGTCAAACTCGAGTAATTAACAAGTGCAATAGATACTACTTCATAACAAGTAAAAAACATTCGAAAGTCGTAACTTTGAAAAAAATATATAGTGCATTTCTAAGTGCATAAACTTGTAAAACCTTGAAATGGCCTGGTTCAAATTAGGCCAAAACCCGAGTAGCTTGAAGACATGCTGGCCATAAGGTGTTGTTGGAAGTCAGCATAGGTTTTGTGATGTTTGGACAACTTCAACGTCAGGAAGCAAGTGGATGACTGCGGGAGATGGTAGTCAACAACTTCTACCTCCAGATTGGAGCTGACCAGACCCCAGCCAGTCCAAAAAGAGCAGCACGGTGGCACAACTGGTAGAGCTGCTGCCTCTCAGTGAGAAGGTTGCCAGTTCAAATCCCGGTCCGGGGGCCTTTCTGGGTGGAGTTTGCATGTTCTCCCCGTGCATGCGTGGTTTTCCTCCGGGTACTCCGGTTTCCTCCCACAGAACAAAAACATGCATGTTAGGCTGATTGGTAACTCTAAATTGACCCTGGGTGTGAGTGAGACTAGCCTGGCCCTCGCCATTCCTACGCAGCTCCGCTCAATTCTCATTTCCCTTCACTGCTGGGTCTGGGACTTGTCCCATAGACAAGGATATCTCCGGTAGATTTTTGACCGGACCAATCAGAGAACAGAAGGCGGAGTTTTGAACGACGTCGACTGACGTCGTCATTCAAAATGGCTGCCGCCACGAAGGAATTTTCAATAAAACAAGGTAAAAAACTATTATTTCTCTGCTGATAAAAAATATATTTCTTAGCTGACGTTATATCAGAAGTGTTCCTGAGCTTAACAGTTCCTAAATCAATTCACGAAATGGTCAAATCTGCTGGATTTAAATAGTTTCGGTTTGACATTTTCCAAACAGCCTCGGGTGCGCTACGAAAATAAATGATAAAAAATCGAATTTTATCTCAAATGTTTCATCTAGGCCAACAGTCAGTAAATTAGAGACATATAATTACACACTGGTAGCAGAAAAAATATCCACCGAGTGGTTTCTGAGCTTTTTATCTGAATAGCCTGGACCTCGCCAGGCTAAACTAACAAAACTCCGCCTTCTGTTCTCTGATTGGTCCATTCAAAAATCTAACGGAGAAATCGCTGTCTATGGGAGAGATGCCAGACCCTAGTACAAAGCGAAGTGAAGGACATGGGTCTGGTATCAACCAGGCTAGAGTGAGACAGGTCCCTCTTGTAAATGAGTCCCCGTGGCTCAACGAGGCTAGCCTGTATAAATAAAGGTTGAATGAAAAAAAAAAAGTAGATTCCTTAGGTTGTCTGAGGTCCCTCAAAGGTACACAAATTAACACTTTATGTTAAAAGTTAATGTTATCAATACATCAGTGGAAAAAACTTCATTATTCATTGCTGAAAAACTCACTCCAAATGCATTTTAAAAAAAATAGCTTACCACTTTCTATAAATCTGCGGAGGAAACTCATGATCAGACAGTGATCTTCCAAAGAGACTATGTCCTCATCTATGTCTTCATTCTTAGGCCAGTTGATGTTATCGATTATCATCTGCCCAAAAAAGTTAAATGCAAATATATATTTTTTTAATGTAGGTCAGTGAAGAAATGAAAAAGAAACGTATAAAAGTAGGACTAAAGATGTGTAAAGGCTTGTGTTTAGTTTCCAAATGTGCAAAAAAGACACATAATATACAAGAGCAAACATTTTCATGCACTTGTATGTACTGTGCTGTTATCTGTCTCTAGTGTATATAACTTCCCGTGCACAAACGCTATATGTGGGCCCCATCTCCACACACTAATCTTAATTGATTTAATGTAATATAGGAAAGATGGATTTTGCATGCAATATCGCGTGGACATCGGGGGCAGTTCCCTTGGATTGGCAGACTGGGGTGGTGGTTCCCCTATTCAAAAAGGGGGACCGTAGGGTGTGTTCCAACTATAGGGGGATCACACTCTTAAGCCTCCCTGGTAAGGTCTATTCAGGGGTTCTGGAGAGGAGGGTCCATCGGATAGTCGAACCTCGGATTCAGGAGGAGCAGTGTGGTTTTCGTCCTGGTCGTGGAACACTGGACCAGCTCTACACCCTCAACAGGGTCCTGGAGGGTGCGTGGGAGTTTGCCCAACCAGTTTACATGTGCTTTGTGGACTTGGAGAAGGCATTCGACCGCGTCCCTCGGGGGGTTCTGTGGGGGGTACTCCGGGAGTATGGGGTACCAGGCCCTTTGATATGGGCTGTTAGGTCCCTGTACGACCGGTGTCAGAGCTTGGTCCGCATTGCCGGCAGTAAGTCAGGCTCGTTTCCGGTGAGAGTTGGACTCCGCCAAGGTTGCCCTTTGTCACCGATTCTGTTCATAACTTTTATGGACAGAATTTCTAGGCGCAGCCAAGGTGTTGAGAGGATCCGTTTTGGTGACCTTAGAATCACTTCTCTGTTTTTTGCAGATGATGTGGTCCTACTGGCTTCATCAGTTCGTGATTTACAACTTTCACTGGAGCGGTTTGCAGCCGAGTGTGATGCGGCCGGGATGAGGATCAGTTCCTCCAAATCCGAGGCCATGGTCTTGAGCCGGAAAAGGGTAGCATGCCCTCTCCGGGTCGGGGAGGAGGTCCTGCCCCAAGTGGAGGAGTTTAAGTATCTCGGGATCTTGTTCACGAATGAGGGAAAACTGGAGCGTGAGATCGATAGGCGGATAGGTGCAGCGTCCGCAGTGAAGCGGGCGCTGTACCGGTCTGTCGTGGTGAAGAGAGAGCTGAGTCAAAAGGCAAAGCTCTCAATTTACCGATCGATCTACGTTCCCACCCTCATCTATGGTCATGAGCTTTGGGTTATGACCGAAAGAACAAGATCTCGGATACAAGCGGCTGAAATGAGTTTTCTCCGCAGGGTGGCTGGACTCTCCCTTAGAGATAGGGTGAGAAGCTCAGTCATCCGGGAGGGACTCGGAGTAGAGCCGCTGCTTCTCCACATCGAGAGGAGCCAGTTGAGGTGGCTCGGGCATCTGGTTAGGATGCCTCCTGGACGCCTCCCTGGTGAGGTGTTCCGGGCATGTCCCACCGGGAGGAGACCCAGAGGAAGACCCAGGACGCGCTGGAGGGACTATGTTTCTCGGCTGGCCTGGGAACGCCTTGGGATTCCCCCGGAGGAGCTGCTCCAAGTGGCTGGGGAGAGGGAAGTCTGGGCCTCCCTACTTAGGCTGCTACCCCCGCGACCCGACCCCGGATAAGCGGAAGAAAATGGATGGATGGATGGATGGATTTTGCATGCAGTGTGAAATTGTAATCAGTGCAAAGTACACTCACCTGTGGGGTTATCTCGGCGTCACTGGCCCTTGGAAAAAGTAATGACAAAGCATCAGGCCTTGAACTTAAAAATTCCAAAACGCCTGTGTCTTTGAGTCCTCTTCGAATTTGTTTGACTTGTTTTGCTTTTCTTTCCAAAACCTACACAGGAATACAAACATTGTGACAGACACAATGACATTTAAAAATGAAAAAAGAAAAAAAGGACTTTGATTTAAGAAAGACAGTTCCATGGTGATTGCAATGTTCAAGAGACAAGTTCTCCACATTGACATGCTCTGTGGTGTGTTTAAGAGGATGTCCTGAATGCTTTACAATAAATTAATTCATTGTAACTTACAGCATGTAGAAGGATTTTCTCCTTGAGCCAAACTCTATTTAGGGACGTCACGCCAGGAAAATCCCATGGCAGCGTCAAAGCTCGGACCCGGGACTTCTCCTCTTCACTCAAGTCCTTTGTTCCTTGTAACTACATATGTAATGTAGAAGAAATAAAATAGTATGACATCACATGATGGATATGCTAAACAACATATATATTCCTAAGTACATTTGAAGGACATAAGAAATTGTATCCAATACACAAAAAAAACAAAAAAAAAAAACATGAAGTAATTAAGCTTGACAATTAACCTTGTGAAATTAGATATGCAGTAGCTATTTTCACAAGATTATATATATAATAAGAATAATTATATTTATATATATATATATACTGTATATATATAATTATATATATAATAAGATTATATATATAATAATAATATAACTATATATATAATAATATTTATTCTTCTTTCTGCTACCTTTCATTTTAAGTTACTTTCAACAGTATGACATGTAATTTTCTTTGTGATCCTTTTACGTTGTGGTAAACTGTTATTTGTTACCAATCCAATGTTATATACAACTGCAATTGGTGTTGGTATAAGCAGCCATAGGCTCATCTGTTGACTTACTTTGGATACGAATACCTCGGGCATCCAAGTAGCCCCATAGCAACGTGTATCCTGTATTAGGGTGATAACTTCGAATCTCTCGCACAACTCCATCCAGCTCATCATCGTCAATGTTGCAGTATAAGTCAGATACTCTACAAGAAAAAATAAAAGTCAACTGAAAGTGAGGTTCTCCACACGGAAGAAATTGGATGGACAGAATTTCTGACACAAATGTATTACACATTTTGAAGACGAATTACCATAACAGTCATGTGGAAGTATCTGAATGGTGGACATCAACAAATTCGTAAATACTTTTCTGATGCCATCTACAACTCAATATATTTGAATGAATCAATCAATCCATCAACACTTATCCTAGTTGGGTCATGATGGGTGAGGGAACCTATCTCCAGAGGTCAATATGCCAGAAGCAGAATACACCCTGAACAGATTGCGAGTAAATTGTAGATGAATATGAATATCTCACAATTCTGAACTTCTTAAGTGGATTAAAGGCTTAAGATAATATGTTTTACTATTAAAAGTCTATATTTGATGTTCCGTAACAACTGGAATTATAATAAAAATATAAAATACAAATAAGTTCAAAGTAGCAAAAGAAATACCACACATGCGTACTTACCTTATACTGTACCTTTCACTGACCCCAAAAAGTCTGCCAATATCCATGACGGATACTCCCGCATGAAGATATGATTCCAAGACGTCAGCGGGCAGCAAATATCCAGGTCTTCCAGCTGTTCTTGTGGGGTACACGGATTTGTGCAAATGACAAGCCACTTCCTCCAAAATCTGGACAACTAATGAGTCAACTTCAGTATCTGTGTCTGCAGCTACCTGGACCAGCCACTCACTCAAAACATCGACTAGAAACAGTAAATAGTCATCACTGACTGTATTACTTTTAGCTAAGCTAGCAACGTGCCTTAATTCTTCAGCAATCCTACGATACATCTCTAATAGTTGTTTGTTTACTTCCTCTCAAATACGGAGCTCTCCTTAGGACTGCAGCGCAGGCATGCTCAATCGATCTGCACACTGATCGTTTCCGGTTTATTGACCAATAGTAGAGCTGGACTTTGAAAGCAGCCCTCCTCATTAACATACGATGAGGCAGGAATACAGCGAGAAAACAAAACAGAAATAAATGCAGCAAATAATACAGCAATAAATAAATACAGCAATAAATACAGCAAACGGAAAAACAGCAAGAAAAAGGCAAAGCAAAATATCTATTGTTATTGACGGAAACTCATGTGTAAGGAGATATAAAAAAGAATATATATATTTATGCTTTTATTTCTCATTAAAAGGAGATATAAAAAAGAATATATATATTTATGCTTTTATTTCTCATTAAAATATATATTTCTACTTTGATTTATATATTTATTCTTTTATTTATTATTATTTAGGATATATATTTCTACTTTGATTTATATATTTATTCTTTTATGTCGGATATATATTTATTCTTTTATTTATTATTATGTCAGTTTTGGTCCTCCATAGACCGTTGCAGATGTGGCTTGAGACAGATTCACACACTGGCACCAATTAAATTGCACAATTGTTTAATTAAATACTAAACAGTGACCGTTTTAAAAGGCACTTCTTGCTCAGTTAAAAGTGCAATTCATATCAGTATAAAACAGGAAAGAAAATCATATACACACACACACACACACACACACACACACACATTTCCCACACCAAACAGTATTCAGTCACCGCCTGGAGGGATCCTTTTATGATCACACGACAGTCCAAAGTCCACCCTGGTCTGATCTGTCGCTCCGGAAGAGACGCCACTCCAGCCGAAACCCGCTAGTTAGTTGAGCTGGACATCGGTCCAGTTCAGCCCGCAGGACGCGTGACGTAGCCCGCTCCACGCCGTCCAGACAGCAAACACCAACACAGGACCAGTCGGCAGTCGAACGACCCAGATGGAGGGTAGAAACCAGTCAGGACCATCCGGACAGCAGCAAACACACAGCAAGGACAAACAGCAGGGAACTAAAACGATAAATATTTGACATTAAAATCTACAAAAGTATAAAACGGAGATAAACTGGCGCTTACTCACCACCGAGTTCCACCTCTAGCAGGAGAGGGAAACGGGAAGCTTGTAATTATGGTCGCGAGAACGGTAGATCATCGCGACCATGCACACGCTAGCGTGACACAACTAACAACCGCCGCTGGAAGGCGGATGACGTGTGTCAACCCTGAGAACTGGGCCCGTTTTAAACAGGAAGCCAGCCCCAGACCCACCAATCGCATTGCAGCAACTGTGGTGCATTTAATGTCCGTAGGACATCTTACCACACATATATACTGTATATGTACATATATATATATATACAGTATATATATATATATATATATATATT
>JBBPBX010003988.1:66167-79267 GCA_038048925.1 Garcialebias charrua
TTTTTAAAGTAATTAATTAATAAATGTACAGTACTGTACAGTTACCAAGCATTTAGCCCATCCTAACATAGTTAAGGAGTGAGTTTAATTGTCTCCCTCCTCCTTAGCGGCTCATCCATATTCAGCCAAATATGTGTCATGTCCAATCTTATTTTCAAAAACTGCAATAGAGCGAATCTTCAATAAATGAATCGCTATGTAGCTAGAGACTACTGTATCAATTACCTTTAGATGCATTTAGTTTTAACTAGTATTTTGCCACTGTTTGCTTTTTGCTAATCTAGTGATCTACTTCTTTTAGCTTTAATTGTCAGGCTCTGTCCCTGTCTGTTTCTTTATGTTAATTTGAGTATGTTTTGTGTTCCCTTCCTGTCTGTTATTCTGGGCTTTGTGATTACTGGTTTCTGTGTATCTCATTCAGTCTCTGTCATTTCCCACTCCTCAGTCTTTCTCTCTGTGCTCAGGCCTTCAGCCTTAATCATTCACAGCTGATCCTCATTCTAATCACCCCAGGTGCTCCTCACTGTCTCGTTTGTGTTAGTATTTAGACTCTGTGTGTTCACTTCTTGAGCACTGGGGCTTTGTCTTTCCACGGTGTATGATCTGCTCATCTCATCTCCTCTCAGTAAGTGTTTTTGTTCCTTCAGCATTATTATTTTTGTTTAATAAATCATTATCCATTTTACAATCGGAAGCCAGTCTGTTTTTCTGCACGTGGGTTCTAACATTAAACAGCAGATCATGACAGAAAGCCCCAGTCATCAGAAAGAGCCCAGCAGAAAAATAGATATTTTTGAATGGCTCGCCCGTGAGGCAGACAAAACTGCTCAGAGGGACAAGGAGAAACAGGAACGGATGGAGGAGCCTGTGATCCGGTGGGGGGCGTTTCGGACTGAACCCGTCCGGAGACGAGGTCACCACAGCCCGGAGGTGGAGATCCTACCATCACCTCTTCTTGTGGAGGAAGAGGAAATGAGGTCTCAGTTCTGGGGGAGCCGCCTGGCTTTTAAGCCAGCTTCTTCCTCCACCCCGCCGGCTTATTGCTCGTCACATCTGCTGCTGTGGTCAGACGATGACGCTGAGCTGGAGGATGAACTCTGGGGTGCGCCCGTCCTCAGCTCGCACCACCAACGCAGCAGGAAGAGGCGGCAAAGAAGAGGCAAGACCACCGACTCTCAGCTTCATCCCTCTCCACCTCACCTCGCCGCTGCACCCCGCTGTCCGTCTCCTCCTCGCTCGCCACCAGATGTACAACCCAGCCCTCGCTTTCTGGAGGAGGGGAGAGGGTGTCACAGGAGGAGCTGGAACGTTGGCAGGCAGCTTTTGTGGCAAAGTACTTGCCATCTCTGGTCCTTGGTGCTTCGGCTGCTGCAGACCTCGACGCTTCGGCTGCTGTAGACCTCGACGTTTCGGCTGCTGCAGCCTCGACGGTGGTCTCCTCGCCTGCAGCCTCGACGGTGGTCTCCTCGCCTGCAGCCTCGACGGTGGTCTCCTCGCCTGCAGCCTCGACGGTGGTCTCCTCGCCTGCAGCCTCGACGGTGGTCTCCTCGCCTGCAGCCTCGACGGTGGTCTCCTCGCCTGCAGCCTCGACGGTGGTCTCCTCGCCTGCAGCCTCGACGGTGGTCTCCTCGCCTGCAGCCTCGACGGTGGTCTCCTCGCCTGCAGCCTCGACGGTGGTCTCCTCGCCTGCAGCCTCGACGGTGGTCTCCTCGCCTGCAGCCTCGACGGTGGTCTCCTCGCCTGCAGTCTCGACGGCGCCCGACGACGTCTCAAAGGGGCCCGACGATGAGGGTCCTGACGGCGAGGGTCCGGATGACGTCTCAGAGGGTCCGGATGACGTCTCAGAGGGTCCAGATGACGTCTCAGAGGGTCCAGATGACGTCTCAGAGGGTCCAGATGACGTCTCTTTGCCTGCTCCGGCGCCCGACGTCTCTTCACCTGTGCCGGCGCCCAGACTGAGACATGTGCCGGCGCCCAGACTGAGACATGTGCCGGCGCCCAGACTGAGACATGTGCCGGCGCCCAGACTGAGACATGTGTCGGCGCCCAGACTGAGACCTGTGCCGGCGCCCAGACTGAGACCTGTGCCGGCGCCCAAACTGAGACCTGTATCATCGCCTGGGGTCTCAACGCTTGGGGTCTTCTCCGAGGGTCGAGACGCCGTCTCCGAGGGTCCAGACGCCGTTTCCGAGGGTCCAGACGCCGTTTCCGAGGGTCCAGACGCCGTTTCCGAGGGTCCAGACGACGTTTCCGAGGGTCCAGACGACGTTTCCGAGGGTCCAGACGACGTTTCCGAGGGTCCAGACGACGTTTCCGAGGGTCCAGACGACGTCTCCGAGGGTCCAGACGACGTCTCCGAGGGTCCCCACGACGTTTCAGAGGGTCTCGATGAAGCAGACGTCTCGCCGACCGAAGAAGACGACGTGGTCCCCGACGACGTCTCGGAGGGTCCTGACGACGGGGGTCCCAGCGCCGCAGACATCTTGGCCCCCAATGACGGGGGTCCTGGCGACGACGAGGGCAGAGTACCGGCCGACGAAGTCTGTGTTCCGGCCGACGAAGTCTGTGTTCCGGCCGACGAAGTCTGTGTTCCGGCCGACGAAGTCTGTGTTCCGGCCGACGAAGTCTGTGTTCCGGCCGACGAAGTCTGTGTTCCGGCCGACGAAGTCTGTGTTCCGGCCGACGACGGTGATGGTGTTCCGGCCGTTGCGGGGCGTTACTCTGGTCGCCCGCCTGACGTATCGCCGCTCGATGGACGGCCTCCTGAGCTAGCTGATGGCGATGGGCGGTCTCCTGGTCAACCCCCGGATCTGGCTGATGGCGATGGGCGGTCTCCTGGTCATCCCCCGGATCTGGCTGATGGCGATGGGCGTCCTCCTGGGCGTCCCCCGGATCTGGCTGATGGCGATGGGCGTCCTCCTGGGCGTCCCCCGGATCTGGCTGATGGCGATGGGCGTCCTCCTGGGCGTCCCCCGGATCTGGCTGATGGTGATGGGCGTCCTCCTGGGCGTCCCCCGGATCTGGCTGTTGTTGGCCCGCCGTCCTACCTGTTGCCTCCCTCCGCCCGCCCTTGTTGTTGTGGGGTCCGTCTTGGGTGTCGGGTGCCACCCTTGGGGGGGGTTATGTCAGGCTCTGTCTCTGTCTGTTTCTTTATGTTAATTTGAGTATGTTTTGTGTTCCCTTCCTGTCTGTTATTCTGGGCTTTGTGATTACTGGTTTCTGTGTATCTCATTCAGTCTCTGTCATTTCCCACTCCTCAGTCTTTCTCTCTGTGCTCAGGCCTTCAGCCTTAATCATTCACAGCTGATCCTCATTCTAATCACCCCAGGTGCTCCTTACTGTCTCGTTTGTGTTAGTATTTAGACTCTGTGTGTTCACTTCTTGAGCACTGGGGCTTTGTCTTTCCACGGTGTATGATCTGCTCATCTCCTCTCCTCTCAGTAAGTGTTTTTGTTCCTTCAGCATTATTATTTTTGTTTAATAAATCATTATCCATTTTACAATCGGAAGCCAGTCTGTTTTTCTGCACGTGGGTTCTAACATTAAACAGCAGATCATGACATTAATAACTCAGTTCTTGCTTTTTAAATCAAATTTTATTAAAGTAATTTAGCTCTTAGCATTATTTGTTCAGTTGAAAGTAGCATTCATGGAAACAACATGTATCACCCACCACCTTGCATGCCAAGGTTTTAAACAAAGATCTTACATGTTTTTACCTGTTTGCATTTGAAGTATGTTGGGATGACTCTCAGCTACCAACAAAATACATTATAACACAATATATGTAAATCTGACAGAGTTGTAGCTATTTTTCTGTTTGCTAAATTGTGGTGATCATCTTGAATTGTACTGACTCCAAGCTTAACTACCGGTAACTATTATCATGGACATTTTGGCCTTAGCTTGGCTCCACCTTCCTCCTTAATGTTTTAAAATGAAAAACTCAGACGCTGACCTGATCATTTTGAAATGTGGAACATGCAGTTTATTGAAATGAAAATCAGAGTTCCAGTTTTTGAGCCCACTGCCTTCCATCTTTACATAATCTGTACACATTTATGTCAGAGGTCTTCCTGTATGTGAGATTAACAGTCATGTCAGTTGACCTAGAAGTAATCTGCAACCACTTTGATAATCAATTTTACAAATTGTTATTTACAAATATAGAACAGTCCATGTTTATTTGGCTTTTATTCAAAATAGCCTACTGGTACATGGCCTCAATACTAAAGCTGAGGACTTTGGGTCATTTTGACCCAAGGGCAGCTGGAGGGTTGCAATAATAACTACCTACTGTTGGGGAAAACAAAGATGCTTCTCCTTTCCTATGCCCGGGTTGTTTGCTAGGAAGTAACACATGATTAACAACATATTTATTTTTACAGACTTCAAAATGTGTGAACAAGAGAGAATTGTATATATATTATTTCACATTAAGGGGCCCCCTTACAATTCTGCCATGTGTCAGGTCTGTTCCCTCACTTATAGACTTTTCTCCACACCGTGACACCTATTGCTCAAAAAAATAAAGGGAACACTCAAACAACGCAATATAACTCAAAGTAAGTCAACCTTCTTTGAAATCAAACTGTCCACTTAGGAAGCAACACTGATTGACAATCAGTTTCACATGCTATTGTGCAAATGGAATAGAAAACAGGTGGAAATCTTTGGCAATTAGCAAGACATATTCAATAAAGAAGTGGTTCTGCAGGTGGGGACCATAGACCACTTCTCAGTACCTATGCTTTCTGGCTGCTTTGGTCTCTTTTGAATGTTGGTGGTCCTTTCACACTCGTGGTAGCATGAGACGGACTCTACAACCCACACAAGTGGCTCAGGTAGTGCAGCTCATCCAGGATGGCACATCAATGTGAGCTGTGGCAAGAAGGTTTGCTGTGTCTGTCAGCGTAGTGTCCAAAGCCTGGAGGCACTACCAGGAGACAGGCCAGTACACCAGGAGACGTGGAGGAGGGCCCGTAGGAGGGCAACTACCCAGCAGCAGGACCGCTACCTCTTCCTTTGTGCAAGGAGGAACAGGAGGAGCACTGCCAGAGCCCTGCAAAATAACCTCCAGCAGGCCACAAATGTGCATGTTTCTGCACAAACGGTTAGAAACTGACTCCATGAGGGTTGTCTGAGGGTCCGACGTCCACAAATGGGGGTTCTGCTCACAGCTCAACACCGTGCAGGATGCTTGGCTTTTGCCTGAGAACACCAGGATTGGCAAATCCGCCACTGGCACCCTGTGATCTTCACAGATGAAAACAGGTTCACCCTGAGCACATGTGACAGACGTGACAGAGTCTGGAGACACCGTGGAGAGCAATCTGCTGCCTGCAACATCCTTCAGCATGACCAGTTTGGCAGTGGGTGTGTAATGGTGTGGGGTGGCATTTCTTTGGAGGGCCGCACAGCCCTCCATGTGCACGCCAGAGGTAGCCTGACTGCCATTAGGTACTGAGATGAGATCCTCAGACCCCTTGTGAGATCATATGTGGCCAGCCACGAGAAATGTAGGAACAAGTCGGCACACTCTAACTGAGAAAAAAATCAATAAACCTTCAACTTCTGAGAAATTGGTGAAAATCATTTTTTTGCCAAATATACTAGTTGAAGTTATTAAGAAACCACTCAATGCTTAAAAAAAAACAGTTTTGAAGTTTTTAAACTGATAAACTTTGTGTTAGAATTCAGCATGTTTTCAGAGTAAAAACGAGTCGGACGATATTTGCATATGGGGGTGCGGAAACCACCCGCTGATTAACATGCAAACTTTGTATGGCTGGTTTCGGAGTTTCTGTTATCGGTTTCGGCCAATAAAATGCAGATTTGAAAGAAACACATGGCTACTTAAACAGGCTTCTCGTGCTGTTGGATTTCTGTTTTTGAACGAAGATGGAACGAGCTGAACGCGTTGCTGCAGAACTGAACCGAGGCTGTTACAGCGCTTCGCTGTGGCAGTACTTTTTGACAAAGGAAGATGCCGCCGGTCTAACTTCTGATTCTGAATCAGAAGAAGATGAAGAGGAAGACGATAAAAGTAATCATATAACTATAGAAAACATTCCGAGTTTGCAGTTGGAGCTGGCTGATGATGAGGAAGACCATGCCATCATGCTGCCGGGTCGACATCCTGGTCACAGGGATTGGCATGTGAAATTACTGCCAACTCATGTGTCCAAGGCTTCAGTGTGGCGTCTCTACAGGACGTCTGCGCAGCAGCTTGGTATGTATAAAAGTTTATTTTTACAGAACAGAAACAAGCTTTTAACAACAAGTAATGCTAAACTCTGTTGGCAATTCATATGTAATAACAAAATACATTTCTTTCAAGGTGAGCGTGTAATCTCCAAATCAAGCTTCAAAGCGCTGTGGACCCAGCTGCTCCCACACATCAAAACCTGCAGGCCCCGCACAGATCTTTGCTGGCAATGCCAAAAGAATAACGAACACCTTATAAGAAGTGCAAACCTTCCAGATGAGAAGAAAACTGAAGTCATCAGAAAACAACAGGATCATCTTCAGCTTGTGCAAAAAGAGAGAGCCGTGTACAATGAGATGATCGCTGCCTGCAAAAAAACCTGTGTGGACTGTCAATTGTCCATTGGTCCCTCCCCAGCTGCAACTAAGAAAATCAGGATGCACTACAGCTTCGATTTTGCACAGCAGGTAATCATTACAGCACATTTTCCTAAAGCACAAAAGTTTATATACCGGTAACTGTTATAAAGAGACATAGCTGTCATTTGTTTTCATGCTTGTTTTCCCTCTCTGTCCTCATCAGATGCACTTCCCCTCAAATCCACTTCAGCCTGGGCCAATGTATTTCCTGACTCCACGGAAATGTGGCCTTTTTGGGGTTTCATGTGAAGGGTTGCAGAAACAGGTCAATTTCCTGATCGACGAAGGCATGTCATCAACTAAGGGGAGCAACGACGTCATCAGCTACATGCACCATTTCTTCACCAATTTTGGAGTTGGAGAAACTGATGTGGATCTTCACTGTGACAACTGCAGTGGGCAAAATAAAAACAACTTCATGTTGTGGTATGGCGCCTGGCGGGTTGGACACAAACTTCACTCCACACTTAGCCTCCACTTCCTGATTGCTGGCCACACCAAATTTTCTCCAGACTGTGGCTTTGGACTGATCAAGCAAGCCTACATGCGGACCAGAGTTAGTGATTTGAATGACATTGTCAAGGTAAATCTATTTAATTTAACAGGTGAAACAATGATATGCATTAAAACTGATATACCTATTTTCATTGTTGCTCTTGCTGTCATCAGGTAGTGGAAAACAGCTCTCCTGAGAGTCTGCTCAACATCACACAGTTGGTCGGACTGGAAGATGGTGCAGTGAAGGTCAAGACCTTAGACTGGCAGGCCCACCTGAGTCCCCACTTCCGAAAACTCCCACAGATAAAGAGTTATCAGCACTTCAGGTATTTATATACAAACTTCCACACTGTCATCATCCATCCATCCATCCATTTTCTTTTGCTTATCTGGGGTCGGTCGTGGGGGTCATCATCATCTACTTTATTTATAAAGCACCTTAACACTAGCCACAGCTGAAACAAAGTGCTGAACATCTGATACATTTGGTTGGTTTTAATGTCCAGTTGTTTTAATTGGTTTTAATGTTCAGTTGTGTCCTTTCATTCACAGCTTTGATACCAACAGACCAGGAGTGGTTCTTGCTAGAGCTCACAGTGATGCAGAGCCTGTCAGCTTTCAGCTACTGCGCGACCCAAAAGTTTTACCCCCGCTGAAGTGCATTCCTGTTCTGCCCGCACCTGGACTGACCATCGACAGGCAGACCTATCTGTATGCAAAGATAAGGCCTTTCTGCTCTGATGAAGCAAAAGACATTACTTGTCCAGCACCAAAACTTTGCTAGAAAGCTGTGTGACCAAATAAGTCTGTGAAGGAGTTTGGTGTGTGTGTAAAGCCTTATTTTCTTTAGTTTTCACCCTTTTAACACCATTTTTATTATACTTTTACTGTTGTTAATATCATAATTTTTACCATTGGTGTGTGATACTGTTCATTAAATTTTTAAACCTCTTTTATGTTGTGTGTGTGAAGCACCTTGATAACGTAGTTTATCTGTTTTAACTGTGCTATAAATAAAATTGACTTGACTTGACTAGTTGCAGTGGTGGAGAATGTACTCAAACACTGTACTTAAGTAAAAGTACAAATAAACAGACAAAAATGTACTCTAGTAAAAGTAGAAGTACCATATTAATGTTTTTACTTTCAAACTAATGACAAATCAAAAAACTGCAACGTGAATGCAACTTGTAACTCAACACATTATAGAAATGTAGTGTAGTAGAAAGTACAGATACTTCATGTAAAATGTAGTGGAGTAAAAGTAAAAGTACCCACATTTATTTCTACTTAAGTAAAGTACAGATACATGAAAACTGTACTTAAGTACAGTAACAAAGTATTTGTACTTAGTTACATCCCACCACTGACTAGTTGTGACCCTTATTTTTTGGGGTGGGCTGTAACAAAACAATCAACATTATTAATGTGTAAAACATGTCACAATAACATAAAATACAATTCTTTGTATTAATGTTGTTTTTTTAAAGATCAAAAGGAAGTTTGCCAGTAGGGGTGTAGGAAAAAATAGATTTTTCAAAGACTCTGGATTCTTAGTCCTGGCGATTCAGAATCAATTCTAAATGCTCCAAAATCAATTTTTAAACATGTTTAATTTTACCCTGATGCATGCTCAATAATCCAGGTACAAAAATCTAAAAAAGCTAAGTCTGGTATTCAGCTCAGTCTTAACACCCTCTCACAGTGGATCAACCAGTTGGCTGATGACAGCCGAAACCAGCTGCTCACATGATGGAGGACCATCAGCCTAACAATGGATCGTTAGCACCCTGATGGTTGTTTGCTATTCACAGAGGGCTGAGTGATACCAGCAATGACAGCATTATTGTCCCCCTCTTATAATGCTTGAGTTAAAGGTTACTACACTTTGGTAGGCTGAAGTCTGTTTTTGTCTGTATATTTTGAATTATTTGTATGTGATGGACTGGAGACCTGTCCAGGTGTCCCACGCCTCTCGCACAGTGATGACTGGACATGGACACCAGTGAGCCCCATGACTCTTAAAGGAAGAAGTGGTTAAAGATGATGGATGGATGAATTATTTGTTCCTATATTTTTATTTTATTGTTTTAGAGGAATCCAGGCAACTAAGCTAACCTAATACAGTACTGGTAATTCAAGTTACAGCATTTAATGCATTCCTGTATTATTTGTTTGTATTTTTGGTATGAATATCAAATGATTCAAAAACTTTGATAAAGTACAGAACCTACAATTATTGTTTTAAATAAATGTTCTATTTGTTTACATTGTTGTTAATGTTTTCAGTTTAAAATTATTGTTTTAAATAAATGTTCCATTTGTTTACATTGTTGTTATTCTCAGTTTAAAATTATTGTTTCAAATAAATGTTCCATTGGTTTACATTGTTGTTTAATATTCTCAGTTTAAAATTATTGTTTTAAATAAATGCTCCATTTGTTTACATTGTTGTTTATTCTTTTCAGCTTGTCAGTTACAAAGCTGAAACTAAATTTATGACCATTTTAATAGAAAAATCATTTTTGAATCAAAAATTGTTTCTGAATCGAAAAATTGATTTTGAATCGAATCGTGATACCAAAAATCGGAATCAAATCAATTCTCCAGACACTGAGAGATTCATACCCCTATTTGCCAGCAAAGCTGAAATTCTGCACACCTTCCTAGGCAGAGTCTGTGTTGACAGTCAGTTCTGGGGGTTGGGTTAACGCAAATTAATGTAAATGAACAGCAATTGTTAACACCCCCAGGTAATGCTTCTGGAATGGGGACATTCTTCTAAAGCTTTGAGGCCTGTTTTCTCCCTAATCTTATTTGCAGATTGCCAACATTGAAATGGCTGTATCTTCTTCATTTTTTTTTTTGAGCGACATGTGTTTGGCATCATCGGATAGCTTAGAACCCACACTTTCAGATTCTGTAAATAACTCAAAATGACCCAGGGGAGACTTGTTCCTGGTTTTGCCACGGCCAGTCACATATGCTGGTGTGGTTGGCCCTGGGTTCCTCATAATGCTGGACAATGCTAGACCTCATGTGGCTGGAGTGTGTCAGCAGTTCCTGCAAGATGAAAGCATTGAAGCTATGGAGTGGCCTGCCCGTTCCCCAGACCTGAATCCGATTGAGCACATCTGGGGCATCATGTGTCGCTCCATCCACCAATGTCACGTTGCACCACAGACTGTCCAGGAGTTGTCGGATGCTTTAGTCCAGGTCTGGGAGGAGATCCCTCAGGAGACCATCTGCCGTCTCATCAGGAGCATGCCCAGGCATTGTAGGGATCGAGGTCATCAGTGATGGGAATAACGGAATTACAAATAAATAACGGCGTTACAAACGGCGTTATTTTTTTAATTAACGGGTAATCTAAGTAGTTACTATGTCTATCGTTACAACGCCGTTACCGTTACAAACACTAAATGGGGGTACGTTACTTTTGTCTTCCGCTCTGGCTCTCGTAAAGCTGCTTGTTACTTTTTTCCCCTTTGAGGGAGGACGGAGCAGAGGGGAGGGAGGGTGGAGGCAGCAGAGGGGAGGGAGGGGTGAAACAATAAGGATGATGCTGATTGGCTAAGATAGAGTGTCAGGCAGAGGTCAGCCAATCAGAGGTTCTGTTGTTCAGTTCACACACGCAGCGCTGCAGGGAGCTTCAAAGCTGAAAAGTGAAGTCCTGCAGCAATGGCGAGTCTGGAGGGAAAGTTGGTGTTTTCAAAGTGGAAATACAGACACTACTTTACTCTCCTTGAGGTAAAAGGCAAGAACGTGCATGTGAAGTGTACATTATGTCCCGGAGGAGCGAAGTGTTTGTCTATGTCCGTTGTAATCTGATCTGATGATGAAGCATCTCACAACTCACAGGTAATTCAGATTTTCAGTACTGTTTTAAAAGTACTTCATATTGTTAAAATGGTTCTTTTGTTTTTAAGAACATACTTGAAGAACCAGTTGTGTGAGGGTTTGATTTTATTTTACACTACAAAGCACTTATTTTAACTGTTTACTTTTATTTCTAAGAAAACACTTGAACAGTACAGTGTGTACATAGAGCTGAAAACACAATTGTTATATTATTTTGTTAAACTGTATTTTGTAATGAAGAAAAAACTTGAAGTATAGTATGTCAACCAGTCATGTTCTGTTGAGGTGCTGTAAGCATTTCTACTTTAAATTCGTAGATACTGTATATCTAAACTTAAACCAACCAAACAAACAATAGTTACTTTCCCTGGTAACTAATTACTTTTATAGGTGAGTAATTCAGTTACTAACTCAGTTACTTTTTGGGAGAAGTAACTAGTAACTATAATTAATTACTTTTTTAAAGTAACATTCCCAACACTGGAGGTCATACAGGCACGTGGAGGCCACACACACTACTGAGCCTCATTTTGACTTGTTTTAAGGACATTACATCAAAGTTGGATTAGCCTGTAGTGTGTTTTTCCACTTTAATTTTGTGTGACTCCAAATTCAGGTCTCCATTGGTTAATAAATTTAATTTTCATTGATGATTTTTGTGTGATTTTGCTGTCAGAACATTCAACTTTTTACAGAACAAAGTATTCAATGAGAATATTTCATTCATTCAGTTCTAGGATGTGTTATTTGAGTGTTCCCTTTATTTTTTTTAGCACTGTGTATTACTTCACATTAAGCGGCCCCTGTACAACTCTGCCGTGTGTCAGGTCTGTTCCCACACTCATAGACTCTTTTTCTCCATCCCGTGACACCCCCTGTTTTCAATTTCAAACCCCTTACACACTCTCTGAAGTCCTGCCTATCATCCATTTTGTCCAATCAGTCCCCGACACACTTCCTGGTTCTCGTCCCTGTCCAATCAATCAGGCACACATTAGCTGTCATCTCTTTCCACCGAGTATGTGGCACATTATAATCACCAACTGTTACGACCCGAAGGAGCGTAGCATATTAAGGGGCACGAGACAAAGAATGAGGGTTTAAAAAAAAGAGTTTTAATTTTAGGCTCTCCAGCGGTGCACCTCTGGTGGCGCCGTCTCAAGCGGCGCCACCTCCAGCTGCTCCGTGAAGGGAAAAACAAGGAGAGCCCAAGCCCTCAGCTTCCTTGTGTCCACAGGATCCCAAAGTAATAAATAAAAGTCAGACCTGGTGAGCCGATTCAACTCAATATAAAGGTACCCCAGTCGGCCAACTCCATATAGAGCCGTCAAAGCCACAGACGGTACCGGACTAAGTTCAAAAGGCCCCCACCTAATGTAAACAAAAAAGCGAAAACAAGACCATCGGTCTCACCAGGTCGAGTCCAGCTTCAGGGTGGTTACAAAAAAACACCAAGGCCAGCGTGTCGCTCATGTCTCCGTCTCCAGCTCCCAGGTCAAGCGCGACCCGCATACAACAACAACACAGGATTTCTTCTTCGTCTTCTTCGGCTCTCGTTGCTTCTTCCTCAGTTACGGCTCTTCTGCTTCTTCTGCTTCTTCTGCTTCTTCGGCTTGGGATCTCTCTCTGCTTCTTCAGCCTGGCCTATAATAGGCGGACCAACCACCACACCCATAGCGTGATCTAATTAATAACACTAGCAATCCCATGATATTTAAACTAGTACAATATTTACCACAGATCTCCAATTGGCTCTTGTAGGAATTTGTATCCCTTGAGATACTGATCATGCCTGGAGGCTTTTGTTCTGCATGTAACAGGGGGGTGTTAAGTGACAAGGGGGTAAGTGACAGGGGGGTGATGGGTTTTGTCATTACAATGCAAATGCCTTGGGGACGTGTGTCCATTCCACTGCAGCAGGGCTCTGGGTGGGGGAGTTTTTCTACAACAGGGGTCAACCTGTGGCTGCAAGAATAACCATGACCAGTCATCGTTGTGTTTCTTGTAACAGGATGGATGGATGGATGGATGGATGGATGGATGGATGGATATATATATATATATATATTATAATATATATATATATACTATATATATGCATATATGTGTGTATA
>JBBPBX010003989.1:18710-55206 GCA_038048925.1 Garcialebias charrua
ATCAATCAATCAATCAATCAATCACCTTTATTTAACCAGGTAGAGCCCGTTGAGATCGAGATCTCTTTTACAAGGGTGACCTGGTCAAGTGGTCAGCAGCACACGTCACATTGGCAATAGGCATTTGCACTTATCAAAAGAAAATAAAGAAAACTACAATCACAGTAAACAGATGTTGACAGTTCAAAACCAACAGGATATGACAGATTTCTATATACATTATATACAAAACAAGCAGACAGACCTCGGTTGGGTAAATAAAGTTAAAAAAAATCAACAATGACATGTATATTGGATAAGTAATGGTTAGAAACATCTGCAATGGTCAAGTTTCTTGATGACATTTTCTACTACGGTTGACATAAAGGATCCAGGAGAGATGAATGTTGATAGTTTCAGATCTTTCTGTAAGTTGTTCCAGGCTGAGGGGACGGCGAAGCTGAATGCTCTTTTTCCTAGTTCAGTTCTGACAGGAGGAACTGACAGGAGGACTAAATCGTTAGAGCGCAGGGAGTAATGACTGTGTGATGTTTGTATTAAGGAGGTGAGGTATGACGGGACTAGGTTTAGGAGGGTCTTGTAGATGAAGGATATCCAGTGAGTGTATCTGCGAGTGCTGAGAGATGACCAGCCAGATTTTACGTAAAGCTCACAGTGATGAGTGCGATAACTGGAGTCAGTAATGAACCGAAGGGCACCGTGGTAAATGGAGTCTAAGGACTGTAGGTATTTTGATGCAGCACTCATGTACAGCACGTCACCATAATCTAGTATTGGCATGAATGTTGCAGTACTAATGTTCTCCTGGCTTTGCATGAGAAGCAGGATTTGTTTCTGAAGAAGAAACCTAGCTTCAGTTTGAGTTTAGTGGCCATTTTGGAGATGTGGGTTTTAAAAGACAGTTCAGTGTCAATGTTGAAACCTAGATATTTGTAGGTGGAGACCATTTCTATTTGTTTTCCCTCTTGGGTTCCAATTTGAGGTGGGTTCTCTGGTTGCTGCTTTCTGTTGGCAAGAACCATGAACTTGCTTTTGTCGGCATTTAGGACCAGTCTAAGTTTTTGCAGCCGTGACTGAATAATATTAAAAGCATCCTGAAGAGAGGTGAAAGCTTGGCTGAGGGAGGAAGAACAGCAATAGATGATGGTGTCATCTGCGTAATAATGGTGGGAGGCATTTGACAGATCACTGCAAAGATCGTTGATGTATAGGGAGAAAAGAATGGGACCCAAGACAGAACCCTGTGGCACCCCTTTCACAACATCTAAGAAAGTAGAGGAGGATCCGGCTACATGAACAGACTGCGTTCTGTCAGTTAGGTAGTTGGTGAACCAGGAGACTGCAAGTTTTGATAGACCAGAGTGTTCCAGGATGTTTGTCAATAGTCTATGATCAACTGTATCAAATGCCTTGGACAGGTCTATAAATAGGGCAACACAGAATTGTTTGCAGTCCAGGGCATGTATGATGTCATTTAATACTTTGAGAACTGTAGTGACGGTGCTGTGTTGTTTTCTGAATCCTGACTGGAATTGTGATAGAATATGGTTTGCTTGTAGGAAATCAGTTAGCTGATCACAGACAAGTCTTTCAAACAGTTTGGCAAGAATGCATAATTTTGAAATTGGTCTGTAGTTGTTGACATTTGTTGGTTCACCCCCTTTTAGCAGAGGGAGAACAAAAACTGATTTCCAGATTTTGGGTATTTTATTTGTGTTGAGACTGAGATTGAAAATATGGAAAGAGGTTCAGCAATGAAATCTGCAGCTAGTTTTAGGAAAAGTGGTTCTATGTTGTCTATAATAATCTTTATACAGAAAATACAAATGTATTAATTTAATTTCCAAAAGTCTGAACAAAGCTATTTACACATGATTTGATCCTTGTTTTGGCTTTTCAGTTTTATTTTGCATCTACATAAAAAATAAAAAAATAATAATAATGTCAGTAAATTCCATTGCACAAAAAAACGTTTAGTCTCAAAACTGAACAAATGTTCCTTCACTTGCAGACCCTGGACATGAAGATTATAAAAGACAACAAGAAGCTAAATAATTAGTTTTACAACAGCTCTGTGGGCTTTTTGTCGCCACATGAGATGTGATGAACTAACAAGGCACTTTGGATGTGTAATTTAGACTTGACAACTAAACGTTTTAATCAGAATAATTTGTTCCACATTTGAATTTTCAAAATACAAATTTAAACAAATCCAGTGTTTTCTCAAACAATGGTAAAGTACAATGTCAAATTTTACCTGACAAAGCTACAAAAGTGTCCCTTCCTTATGCATCTGTTGCTACAGCGGGTCCTCGGTAATCCTTCCAGAAGTCCCACACAGGGGCATTTCTAGTTTATTTGGGGCCCTATGTAAGATGCAAGAGCCCTAGTCTGTCAAAAAGCTTCAGCTCTTGTGTGTGTGTTTGTGTGTGTGTGTGTGTGTGTGTGTGTGGGGGGGGGGGGGTTAGTAACACAAAAACAATATTTTAATGTTTGTTTGTTTGTTTGTTTGTTTATTTATTCATTTCATTTCAATTAAAACAAGACATAGTCACAACAATTAATTAAAATAACTATAAAATGAAAGGCAGCAGAAGAAGAATACATTATTATCATTTCTGCCCCTTCATAACTATATCGAATCAAAACAATCAATTCAAAAATACATTACTGTATACAACAAACCACAAAATTATCACAAATTTTCCGTATGATTTCTTAATATCAGCAAAACTTATATATATCTCGTCAGCAAAACATTCTTTATCTTTTTCTTGAATACATCTAATGATTTCTCCTTTTTTACATCATCATCCAAACTATTCCATAAACTAATTCCCTTCATTAACGTAGACCTACCCTTTAAACTTGTTCTATATCTCTTCTTTACAAAAATATCTGTTCCCTTTAAATTATAACAACTACAGTATTTCTTTTTACAAAACTCACTTGTATGTTTGACGGTAAATTTTGATTCTGAGCTCTGTAAATCAGCAATAGAACATTGTAATCCACCAAATCAAAAAACTTAAGAATTTTCAGTTGATAAAACAAAATACTTGAAGGATGACGATAATGCTTTCTTGAGATCACTCTTATTACTTTTTTTTTTGTAAAATAAAAATAGGCTTAGTTGCTGTTTTACGAGCTGTACCCCCAGATACCAACACAATAAATCAAATGTGGCACAACAACCGTGTTGTATAGCAAACCCAATGCCTTGTCAGTCAAAAAATGTCTGTACTCTATACAGCACTGCCATTGATTTATATTTTAATGTATTAAACATTGTAACATTGAGCCACTCCCCAAATCATTCACACCTGGTCCTGGTTCAGCCTCCCTCCCATCTGCAGTCAGAGCAGGAGTCACATCCAGACCCTGAATGGTTCACACATGAACAACAATGCTGCTGACATGGTGAGATGTACTAATACAATTTTCCATGTCTAAAATGGATCATTGCACTAAAATAATTCTGAATGTCTCTTTTGGGTCACAATTGTCAGTTCCAGGCCCAAAAATAAGCATTGGAGCTGTGACACTTAATACAAATTTGTTGGTGCACTGTTGTGTCCACTACACTGTTTAATCTATTTTTTTTTTATTTTTTATTTTTATTTTTTATTTATTTTTTTTCCATTTATAGATGGCCTCCCTTCACACCTTATAGCCATCCTCTCACTCCAATATGTATTTTTTTTTTTTTTTTTAATAGAGAGAAAGAAAGAAAAGAGAAAGTGAGACAACAAAACAAAACAAAACAACAAAACAACAATTGTCCACAGAAAGAGCACAAGGCAAACACACCAAACCTCCGTCCACAATCCTGCAAAGCACATGACAGAACACAACAACGAAACATACAAGCATAAAGACTGATAATATTCATGACCTTGCAAATATTTCTATAAATACACATACCCATACCTACAAATATATATACAATATACATACATATATATTTATATTCATTTATATACCCATCTACATACATCTACTATACATCCCTGCATCCATTTGTGTGTGGTTGTGAGCATGCATAAGTGAATGAGGTTCCTCCAATAGAACATTTAGTAGCAACTGTGAAGCATCAGAGACCCGTCCCCCCAAAGCCCGAGACAGACGAAGGGGCGATCAAAGCCCAAGACCCCAGGAAGGACCCCGAGCCCAGAGTCCCCAGGACCACCCGAACAGGACGAGCCACTCGTCCACTCCCCAGATCCGACCAAGTGGAAGAACCGGACGAACCCCACCAGGGACCACACACAATGACCCCCCGGGGTCAACAGCGACAATACACAGGCCCCCGCCGGAGCCCGCTGCACCGACGTAGCCCCAGGGCCGGTCACCGAGGCTCGGGCACCGGGGACGCCCATCCCTCAGGTCCAGACCTGACAGGACCAGAGGACCCGAGCCCCACCAGGCAGCCACCAGGCCGAGCTGACAAACGCCCAAGCGCCCAGCCCCAGATAGTGAGGGCCCCAAGCACGCCCGTAGGCAGAGGAACACCCACCAGGGGGCCACGTGGCAGGAGCGCGACACTGGGTAGCCTCAGAAGTATCAGAGAGGGGGCAGTCCAAGTCCCAGCCTGACACTTAAACATTCATACACAGACACACTCATTCAGACCCACCCTCATCCTCACCCTCAGTCACAGAAAGACAAACAATAACGACACGCTCCATTCATAATCCCGATGCACACTCTATACCCCCTAGGTCCAAGACATGTACCTGCTCCCTACATGGGGCAGCCCACATCCAAACCCAGGAGGTAGACCCATTCATTCTGGGGTGGAGAGCAGCAGACGTCCAAGATCCGGCACACCCCGCGCCCTGCCGACAGGACAGGACAGGACACCCGAGCCCAAGCAGCCCCAGAGGGAGCCCACTGCCAGCCCCGCCCACGGCGAACCCGCAGGCCCCGAACCCCCCCACTCCCCAGCACAACCCCTGACGGCCCACCCCCAGAATGTCCGCAAGGCAACCAGGGGGGCAAGAGAAAAATAAATAAATAATATATAAATAAATACATAATAAATAAAATTGAAATTAACAAATCAAGACCCCGACACACACACCCCCGTCCCCAAATGTACTGTTGGTGAGTGTTGTTGTAAAGTGTATTTAAAAAGGAAAGAGAAGGAGCAAAGGCTGGCATTATACCAGTTTCCCCTCCACTCCAACTCTAACCCAGGCCCTAATTGTCTAGATGCATAATGTTGAGTGAGCATAGGCATGGGGGCGAGATTGATGTCATCCCGCCACCCATAGCCATAGTGCTCACTCCATTCCCTATATGTGACTTTTATGAAGATGTTTATGAATGAATGTCTAAAGTGTATATAAAATTGAGTCCCAGGTGCTCTTAACAACAGAGATGTAAAACCATTGCAGCACACCCGAGACCCAAATTCCCTACATGTATTAATTTAAGATGAAGAGGGCGGAGGTGCGTGTTGAGGGATGGGGAGAAAAATAACTGCAGGAACAGTGCTCCCACAGCGAGTCAGCTCCCCCGCTGACCCTGCTTACCCCCCAGCTCGCCAAGGTCCACCCAAGGAGCGAGGTAAAGGAAACACCTCTCCGACCGCCAGGACATTGAGCCAAGACCAGAGAGGGACACGGCCCCGAGGGCCGCCAACAGCAGAACCAACAGCCCACACCCGCCAGGGCCGCCACGACCCCTGCGAACCGCAGTCAGCCCGCCGTCCAAGAGGACACAAAATCCCACATGGACGACACGGCCAAGAGCGCCCGCCCAACCGTCGACAGAGCCAGGAAGCACCAAGAACAGGCCCCAACCGGGGCCCGCACACCGGCCAAGTATAGTCCAAGACCATCATCCAGGACATCCACCTAATCCCCACCCCAGAAGAAATACTATACCCACCCTTCATATTAACAACTTTCAAAACACATAACACATTAGACACCCAGGCTGGGTTTGCCCGCCCCCTCCCATTGGCCACCAGTCACGCCCCCAGACACCCACCCCCCAGCATATGAACCCCAACCCACCAGCGAGCCGAGAGCCCCCGGCCAGAGCTGGGCACCAGAGCGCCAGCCAGCCCATAGCCCGGCGACCCGCCCGCCAGAGCCCAAGACCCCCGACCCCCACCAGGCCCAAGCCCGGGGACGACGCGCCCCCAGAGTCCCAAGCCCCCGGCACCCACCCCGAAACCACCCCAGCACAGCCGGGTCACCGACCGGCGACCCATGACCGCCGCCACCGACCACCCGAGGGCCCGCATGCCGCCCCCAGTAGATGTCCCCCAGAACCCCCCCGGTCCTCCCCAGGTCGAAGACGAGGTCCTCCCCGCCCAAGCAGCCCTAACCCCCCGGCGCCCCAAACCCCAACCTCCCCCCCCTCCAGTCCCAATGCCCCACAAGGCCACATCCCAGACCCCCCACCCTCACTACGTAACGGAGCCGATCAAAGAATGCCAAATAGGTTGATCCAATGTGTCGGCAGATGCTGTTTCAAGACTAATATGATCTAACAGAAGATTTTTATACTGATTAACGCTAAGATTATTTTTATTTTTCCAATTTACGAGTATGGTTTTCTTTGCGATGCATAAGGCAGTGAAAAGCATATAGGATGTATTTTTTTCTAGTATAACATCTTCAAAGATACCCAATAAGCAAACAGATGGAGAGAGTGGGATATTAATTTTCAAACATTTAGACAAGTCTTCACATACCTGTACCCAGAACCTCTGAACGGATGGACAGAACCAGAGCGCGTGAATATAATCATCAGGTGTATTACTTATGCACTGTGAGCACTTGTTAGATGGTATAAAGCCCATCTTAAACATTCGCTCCCCTGTATAATGTACTCTATAGAGAACCTTATATTGTATTAATTGTAAATTGGAGAGTCTAGTCAATTTAAAAGTATTTGAACATACTTGAGACCAAATTTTTTGTTCAAAGTTGATTGATAAATCTGACTCCCATTTTTCAACAGGTAGTGCTATCGAGTCATCGATCCTAGACAATTTTTTGTATATTTTAGATAATAATTTCGGTGGTTGAAAATTAATAAACTCTAACACACATGTTGGGGTTTCCAACAATGTTTTATTAAGCTTAAATTTCTTTTTTACAATTGACTTAATTTGTTGGTATTGTAGGAAATATTTATTATCAATGTCATATTGTATTATTAATTTATTAAATGGAATAAAGTCTATACCCTCAAATATGTGTTCCAGACATTCAATACCTTTCATTCTCCAACCTGGGAAATTTAACATATTATTTTCTTGTTGAATGTCAGGATTGTTCCAGAGAGGTGTATGTCTACATGGGAGTAGTGAAGACTTTGTCATTTTCAGATACTCCCACCATGCTGTCAGAGATGAGCTAATATTGATGCTCTTAAAGCAGACATGTCTTTTTAAATCTGTACTGATAAATGGTAGATCTGAAATCCTAATATTATTACATAAAGTTTGTTCTATATCTATCCAAGTTTCATCTAGTGCATTCGGTTTTAACCACTTTGATATATATTGTAATCTGTTTGCTAAATAGTAGTAATAAAAGTTTGGAAGTTCTAATCCTCCGGTATCTTTAGATTTTTGTAATGTTTTTAAACTAATACGCGGAGTTTTATTGTTCCAAAGGAATTTAGATATAGAAGAGTCCAGGGACTTAAACCATTCATTTGAAGGTTTATTTGGAATCATTGAGAATAAATAATTTATTCTCGGCAGCACCATCATTTTTACTGAGGCAACTCTTCCCATAAGTGATATGGGTAGAGATCTCCATCTAGTAAGATCGTCTTCAATTTTCTTTAATAATGGGATATGATTTAATTTTATTAAATCCTCCAATTTAGGAGAGATATTAACACCTAAATATTTAATATTACCTGATTGTAGTCTTTCATTAAGAGAATTATTAAACACACAATTTATCGGAAGCACTGTAGATTTTGTCCAGTTTATAGAATAATCAGAAACTTTTGAAAATGAGTTTATTAACTTGATAACATTGGATATTGAGTTTCCTGAGTTCTCAAGAAAAAGCAAAACATCGTCAGCATAAAGACTCATTTTATGTTCTATGTTTCTACCCTTTATGCCTTTAATATCAACACTTTGCCTTATTGCTGCTGCTAACGGTTCAATAAAAATAGCAAATAATGCTGGTGAAAGTGGACAACCTTGCCTGGTGCCCCTCTGTAAACAGAAGCTTGAAGATAATTGATTATTTGTCCTGACACACGCTGTTGGTGAACTATATAATATTTTTAACCAGTTAATGAAGTAATCCCCAAATCCAAATTTATTTAAGGTAGCAAATAAGAAATTCCAATTTACTCTATCGAATGCTTTTTCAGCATCTAAAGAAAAAATAGCTGTTTCAATATTTTTAAAATACGAATACTCTATTACATTATATAATCTTCGTGTATTTGTGTCTGAGTGTCTTCCTTTTATGAATCCGGTTTGGTCTGGATGTATAATAACAGGAGTTATCTTCTCTAGTCTTTTAGATAAGACTTTACAAATTATTTTAACATCAACATTAATGAGAGAGATTGGACGATAACTCGTAGGTAATACTGGGTCTTTGCCTGGCTTTAATAAGAGACTAATGTTGGCTGAATTCATATGTGTTGGTAGCCTGCCATTTTCTTCTGACTCAAGTAGCACTCTATAAAATATTGGTTCCAGTATATCCCAGAACTTTTTATAGTATTCTACTGGATATCCATCAGGACCTGGCGATTTCTTATTAGGCATGCTTTTAATTGCTTCATGGAGCTCATCTGAAGTTAATGGTGAGTCTAGTTTTGATGATTGACTAATATCTAGTTTTGGGAGTGTTACTTTCTCTAAGAATTCATTAATATCCTCATTAGATGGATTTATTTGTGGAGTGTATAGAGTTTTATAGAAATCTTTAAAAACATTGTTTACTTTTCCCTCATCATGAATTATATTTCCATCTTTATCTTTAATACCAAATATATATGTTTTTTCTTTGTTTAATTTAAGTTGATTAGCTAAAAAGCTCCCTGATTTATTACCGTATTCAAAATTATCTAATCTAAGTCTTTGTATCAAGAATTTATTTTTCTTATCAATAATTTCATTTAGTTCTAATTTTACTTTGCGTAGTTTTTGCTGTGTTTCCTCTTCTTGTAGACCTTCTAATAGTTTAATGGATTTCTCTAATTCCTCAATACGTTTATTTTCTTTTTTCTTTTTATTTGTTGAATAGGATATTATTTTACCTCTCATAACTGTTTTCCCAGCCTCCCAAAGTGTACATGCTGATGTTCCTGGCAAATCATTCAACTCTAAATATGATGCCCATTCTATTTTAAAATATTGCAAAAATTCTTCTTCTTGAAGCAGTGATGTATTGAATCTCCAATTTATATTTTTTCTAGTTTCTTTTTTATAATCTAAATATAGAGTAACTGGTGCATGATCGCTGACAGCAATGGTGTGGATCTTAGTGTCTGAAATGTTGGTCAGCAATGAATTGCTTACTATGAAATAATCTATACGAGAATATGAGTGATGCACATGTGAAAAGAAAGAATATTCTTTGCTATCAGGGTGAAAAGAACGCCATGCATCGCAGAGTCCATAATCATTCATATACTGTTTAACTATATTTATAGATTGCCAACTGCGTTGAGTTCCCACTGTATTCAGTCTGTCTATTTTGTCATTGAAACCAAAGTTGAGATCACCTCCCATTACCAGTGAGGAATCCATGTGCTTTGATAGAGTGGAAAAAAAGTCATGAAAAAAAGAAGCGTCGTCTACATTTGGCCCATATATGCTAACTATACAATAATTTTGTCTAAATATTGATAACTTTAATATTATATATCTACCGTGTGGGTCTATAACCTGATCTAATACTGTGAAGTTAACATTTTTATGTATTAAAATTGCTACCCCTCTTTGTCTAGAATTATAACAGGCTGAGAATACATTAGGAAACTCTGAAGATTTTAGCTCATCTACAGTTGAGGCCAATTTATGAATTTCTTGGAGTAATACAACATCTGCCTTTAATCTTTTAATCTGATTAAAAATCCTATATTTTTTATGTTGGCTACCGGCTCCATTAATGTTCCATGTGACAAACCCTAAAGAACCCATACTTGTGCTAATGATAATAAATCTATACCACACCCACTATCACAAATATAAAAGATAACAATAGATCCAGACAAAAACATATTCCTTAATGAATAACTATATATGATTTTTAAATAAAGTAATTGCTGTTTCTTTTGAAAATGAATCAGGGAAGTTTTCATTCATAAAGTAATTGTATGGATATACAAAGACGTGTGTGAACCCTTGTGCTTGTGCGCTGATAATTGTTGAGTTAGAAAAATATAGACAAGAAAACAAAGAGAAATGATATACATGGAAACATAATTCAGATAAGAAAAAACAAAAACACCCTCTTACCACATCAAGTGTCATCCCACCTTGTGTATCACCACTATCTGAGTGTGTCCCACCACCGAGCTGTGCTGAAAAAAAATTAAATATATCTGGTAAGTAATATTAACAAATACTATATTTAATAATATTAATCAATATTAGCAACCGATATAGTTCTTACCTTGATCATATGGCTAATAAAGCCAAGGAGTAGCTTCTGGATCTCTAAACAGCTGACCGTTTATATAGAGTTTATCCACAGAGATGTTAGCTCTTATTCCTTCGCTTATATTTTTCTTTCTTATCGGGAATAGAACTTTCCTTCTGCTCAGGATTTCTGCAGGATATTGATCGTTCATGCTAAAATTTGTCCCACGTAGTTCCCTACCCCGGCTTTTAACCTGTTCCTTTTGTTTATAATGTTCGAATTTAGCTATTATCGGGCGCGGTCTAGTGTTCCCAGGCCGTTTAGCCCCGAGGCGGTGAACTCGATGAAAAGTAATTGCTTTAATGGTTTCACTCGGCAACTTTAGCTGTTTTTGAAAGAAGTCCCGAACCAAGGCCTCCGGATTCTCCTCCACTCCCTCCGGAATCCCAGAGAAAATAACATTATCCCGCATACTTCTGGCTTGGATATCTAATACTGACTCTTTAAATTTTTTATTATCCCCGGAAAGTTGCAACATCTGATCTTTAAGCTGTCCAACTGTTACCTTTAGCTCAATGTTTTCATTAGCTAGAGATGCTACCTGTTCCTGGGTGAACTCCAGTGATTGTCTCAACCCCATTACTTCCTTCTGTAGCTCCTCAACTAACGCCAGCCGGGCGTCCAAGCTAGACAACTTTTTATCAATTGACTCCAGAATCGTCACGAAGCCTGAATTATCCACCGAAGGTTCCGAAACGCTATCTGAGCTTCCCTCTCGGTACCGTTTAGCATTCGGCTTCGACTCGCCACCGCTACCGCTCGTGTTAGCCGAACCGCTACCCGCACCGGATGTTACATTAGGGTCGCTCATGACAAACCTTTCAAAATAATCGTCGATAAACAACTCAAGGCTCTCCGACGTTTCCACGTCCAGTTTTGTGGAAATAATGGGGGGAGAAAAGATCGGTTATCAAATTTTTAATACCTTTTTAAATGATCTTACATTTAGTTATATAGTTTATTTAAATAAATATGGACTTACCAAAGCTTTATCATAATACTCACGCATAAGTATAGAGTTTTTCAGCAGCAGCTCATTCCCCACGTCCGCACCTCACAGAAGGCAACCTATTTATATGTGGGCGGAACACTCCACAGCTTCAAAGCCTTCTCAAGGCCAAACTATTTATCTCAAGGCCAAACTATTTATCTCAAGGCCAAACTATTTATCTCACAGTGATGAGTGCGATAACTGGAGTCAGTAATGAACCGAAGGGCACCGTGGTAAATGGAGTCTAAGGACTGTAGGTATTTTGATGCAGCACTCATGTACAGCACGTCACCATAATCTAGTATTGGCATGAATGTTGCAGCTACTAATGTTCTCCTGGCTTTGCATGAGAAGCAGGATTTGTTTCTGAAGAAGAAACCTAGCTTCAGTTTGAGTTTAGTGGCCATTTTGGAGATGTGGGTTTTAAAAGACAGTTCAGTGTCAATGTTGAAACCTAGATATTTGTAGGTGGAGACCATTTCTATTTGTTTTCCCTCTTGGGTTCCAATTTGAGGTGGGTTCTCTGGTTGCTGCTTTCTGTTGGCAAGAACCATGAACTTGCTTTTGTCGGCATTTAGGACCAGTCTAAGTTTTTGCAGCCGTGACTGAATAATATTAAAAGCATCCTGAAGAGAGGTGAAAGCTTGGCTGAGGGAGGAAGAACAGCAATAGATGATGGTGTCATCTGCGTAATAATGGTGGGAGGCATTTGACAGATCACTGCAAAGATCGTTGATGTATAGGGAGAAAAGAATGGGACCCAAGACAGAACCCTGTGGCACCCCTTTCACAACATCTAAGAAAGTAGAGGAGGATCCGGCTACATGAACAGACTGCGTTCTGTCAGTTAGGTAGTTGGTGAACCAGGAGACTGCAAGTTTTGATAGACCAGAGTGTTCCAGGATGTTTGTCAATAGTCTATGATCAACTGTATCAAATGCCTTGGACAGGTCTATAAATAGGGCAACACAGAATTGTTTGCAGTCCAGGGCATGTATGATGTCATTTAATACTTTGAGAACTGTAGTGACGGTGCTGTGTTGTTTTCTGAATCCTGACTGGAATTGTGATAGAATATGGTTTGCTTGTAGGAAATCAGTTAGCTGATCACAGACAAGTCTTTCAAACAGTTTGGCAAGAATGCATAATTTTGAAATTGGTCTGTAGTTGTTGACATTTGTTGGTTCACCCCCTTTTAGCAGAGGGAGAACTAAAACTGATTTCCAGATTTTGGGTATTTTATTTGTGTTGAGACTGAGATTGAAAATATGAGAAAGAGGTTTAGCAATGAAATCTGCAGCTAGTTTTAGGAAAAGTGGTTCTATGTTGTCTATAATAATCTTTATACAGAAAATACAAATGTATTAATTTAATTTCCAAAAGTCTGAACAAAGCTATTTACACATGATTTGATCCTTGTTTTGGCTTTTCAGTTTTATTTTGCATCTACATAAAAAATAAAAAAATAATAATAATGTCAGTAAATTCCATTGCACAAAAAAACGTTTAGTCTCAAAACTGAACAAATGTTCCTTCACTTGCAGACCCTGGACATGAAGATTATAAAAGACAACAAGAAGCTAAATAATTAGTTTTACAACAGCTCTGTGGGCTTTTTGTCGCCACATGAGATGTGATGAACTAACAAGGCACTTTGGATGTGTAATTTAGACTTGACAACTAAACGTTTTAATCAGAATAATTTGTTCCACATTTGAATTTTCAAAATACAAATTTAAACAAATCCAGTGTTTTCTCAAACAATGGTAAAGTACAATGTCAAATTTTACCTGACAAAGCTACAAAAGTGTCCCTTCCTTATGCATCTGTTGCTACAGCGGGTCCTCGGTAATCCTTCCAGAAGTCCCACACAGGGGCATTTCTAGTTTATTTGGGGCCCTATGTAAGATGCAAGAGCCCTAGTCTGTCAAAAAGCTTCAGCTCTTGTGTGTGTGTTTGTGTGTGTGTGTGTGTGTGTGTGTGGGGGGGGGGTTAGTAACACAAAAACAATATTTTAATGTTTGTTTGTTTGTTTGTTTGTTTATTTATTCATTTCATTTCAATTAAAACAAGACATAGTCACAACAATTAATTAAAATAACTATAAAATGAAAGGCAGCAGAAGAAGAATACATTATTATCATTTCTGCCCCTTCATAACTATATCGAATCAAAACAATCAATTCAAAAATACATTACTGTATACAACAAACCACAAAATTATCACAAATTTTCCGTATGATTTCTTAATATCAGCAAAACTTATATATATCTCGTCAGCAAAACATTCTTTATCTTTTTCTTGAATACATCTAATGATTTCTCCTTTTTTACATCATCATCCAAACTATTCCATAAACTAATTCCCTTCATTAACGTAGACCTACCCTTTAAACTTGTTCTATATCTCTTCTTTACAAAAATATCTGTTCCCTTTAAATTATAACAACTACAGTATTTCTTTTTACAAAACTCACTTGTATGTTTGACGGTAAATTTTGATTCTGAGCTCTGTAAATCAGCAATAGAACATTGTAATCCACCAAATCAAAAAACTTAAGAATTTTCAGTTGATAAAACAAAATACTTGAAGGATGACGATAATGCTTTCTTGAGATCACTCTTATTACTTTTTTTTTTGTAAAATAAAAATAGGCTTAGTTGCTGTTTTACGAGCTGTACCCCCAGATACCAACACAATAAATCAAATGTGGCACAACAACCGTGTTGTATAGCAAACCCAATGCCTTGTCAGTCAAAAAATGTCTGTACTCTATACAGCACTGCCATTGATTTATATTTTAATGTATTAAACATTGTAACATTGAGCCACTCCCCAAATCATTCACACCTGGTCCTGGTTCAGCCTCCCTCCCATCTGCAGTCAGAGCAGGAGTCACATCCAGACCCTGAATGGTTCACACATGAACAACAATGCTGCTGACATGGTGAGATGTACTAATACAATTTTCCATGTCTAAAATGGATCATTGCACTAAAATAATTCTGAATGTCTCTTTTGGGTCACAATTGTCAGTTCCAGGCCCAAAAATAAGCATTGGAGCTGTGACACTTAATACAAATTTGTTGGTGCACTGTTGTGTCCACTACACTGTTTAATCTATTTTAAGTTTTATCACAAATTATCTGTTAGGTAGCTGGTGTTGCTGTTTGCACTTAATGCACACAAAAATGTCATTGGGTTGTGATTCCTAAAGAAACTGTGAGCTGATTTATATGGCAAGTGTTTTGATTATTAGAGACATTTATTAATAGTCAGGTCTCCCAGTATATAAACAAAGTACAGTAGGTGTGAAAACATTTATGAGGCAGGACCCTGACTCAACAGCAGCCTGTAAAAGACAGTTCAGTTTGATTTTGTGGTCTGTTCAGTGGAGGCTCATCTTGCACTCCAGTGGAGGGTCTGTTCTGACAGAGGAGCCTTTTCAAGGTTCAAGATTCTTTGCTGTCATTCGCATCACATGTGGTACATGAGGTGAAACGAAATTGTGTACTCAAGGTCCCAGTTACACCCCAAAATAGCAACAATATAAAGTATAAAAATAAACAGTAGGCCTATACAAGGATTTAAGATATACTCCAAACAATAATACAAATGTAATGTAAAGTAATACTGTATATTAAACAGCAGCCTGAACATCTTTTTTTCCATCATTTTGTTAGATTATTCAAAAGTAAAATGCTTTATAGATGACAATTTGCACTGTCGATAATAATGTGGTATTAAATGTAATTCTGAGCCACTTAAAATGCAAATTGGTACAATAATTTTCCATTAAAACACAATAATGTAAAGCCACTCAAATGTCACCATTTCCCACCTGGCAGCCCAGGGTCTGATACCACTCACTTCAGTCAGCCTGTTCTGACTGAATGGACTGATAGCACCGTCTGCTCACTTATGTCAGGTAGATTTTATTTTTTGCCAACTTGCTTGAAGCAAACTCTAAAGTGAGTTTTAAATTTAGATGCAAACAAATTCAAACCCCCTCTGGTTAACTAGTTGTTCCCTTATCAGTCAGTACACTCAGTGTAACATATGACTATGGGAATTGCGCCCCCGCGAGGTTCACCTGAAGTAATACAATCACGCCTTTTCTAAAGGCAGGTGGGCGTCAGCGTCAGCAATGAGGCCCCGCCCTCTTTGCATAAAAGGGGCTGACGCCCCACCTTCATTCTCTTTTGCCCTTCACCTTGCTTCACACCTGAACTTTGCAGGACTCTCTGTGACTGGATCGTTCGACGGGAGGTGAGCTCGCTCCCTGCCCTGAGCATTACAGAGAACTTTCCTGTGAGCACTTGGGTTAGCGGAGGCTAACCCAGTGTCGTCGACTTAACTTTTGAGGTTTTTTCTTCTACTCTTTTTGCAGCTCAACTACGAGATGCTAACTGCGCCACACGCTACCCGCATAGCTAACGTACTAGCAGGCTAGCCACAGAGAGCAGCTCGACGTGAGGACTTCTTCGCCACGATTAGAGGACGGCTAACTGGCTACAACTCTACGTTTCTTCTCAGCCATGGCTCCGATGTTTTTATCTGAGGTTAAATAAGTTAGCCAGCAGGATAAATAAGCTTTGTTCACCTGCTTTATTCAGCAGTAAGGTGAGCCACACACTAAGCATTGCTTAGCATGATTTAGTTTGCCATGCAAACTCATAGGTTTATGTGGGATATATCGTGCAACCCATGGTTTCAACCTGAAACCTCATTGTGAGATACAGAGAGTCTGACCATGAATCGTCTGCACCATAGCAGGACAAATAAAAAATAAAATAGCAAAAACTGAAAAACATCCACTCCCATTTATTCCACATCACAAACTAGTGTCTTACCTTTATCATTTGTCTGTTAGTGGTCTTTTTTTATTATTCAATTTTTCTGCACCTTCGATATGACATTCTTTGGATGCCATCTCATGGATGCACCCTGCAGCAGCAATTGGCGCCCTAGGTGGTCACTTGCATAGAGTCCAGCAGATTCTGAAGAACGGTATTTCTCTTGGAAAAAGTATAAGTCAAAGTCAAAAAGTCAAAGTCAACTTTATTGTCAGAACTGCAATATGTACAGGACATACACAGGATTGAAATTGCATTTCTCTCAGTCCCTCGGTGCAACAGTAACCATCTAAACACTAAACACTAAAACATTTAATAAACATAAGCATAAAATAGTAAAAGTGTAACACTGTCCTGAGTTTTTTCATAGTAGTATAAAAGTATGAAAATTTACACCAACACTGAAACACCAAACACCCCTAAAACACCAAACACCCAATGAACATAAGCATAAAATGAAATAATAAAAGTGTAATACTGTCCTGAGTTTTTTCATAGTAGTATAAAAAGTATATCTATAAAATAAACTGAAGGTTCTAGCATTGACATTTGCAAAGAGTGGCACAGCAGCATATGAGTTAATGTACACAGTATATGTATGAGGTAGTTGATGTTGGTATAGAGGCAAAGTGGCATATGCAGTAAGGCACATTGGCATCCTTAGATAAGGCTAGTCAGAGAATACTGTATATGTATCAGCAGTAGTGTAGATATAAAAGTAGTGTAAATGTAAACAGTAGTAATAAATGTAAAACAGTAGTAATAAATGTAAACCGTATTAATAAATGTAAACAGTGAATGTAAACAGTAGTATGACTATAGGCAGTAATGTAATACAAACATTAGTGCAAATATGAGAAGTAGTGCAAACTGAATGAGCACATGACCGAGAGTTTAGTGAATAACCCGTTTGATGACACAGGGTCCAGTGTTAAAAACTTTGTGTTGAGTGGTAATGTGTGAGAAAGTTTTTTGTGTTAAGGCAGTTCAAATGGGAGGGGAGGCAGAGCAGGCAGAGTGTTTAGCATTCTGACTGCCTGATGAACAGAGCTGTCTCTCAGTCTGCTGGTTCGAGCCTGGAGACTCCTCAGTCTCCTCCCTGATGGCAGCAGTCTAAAGCGGCTGTGTAGTGGGTGTGTGGGATCACCTGCCATGCAGAGGGCTTTCCGAGTGAGGCGTTTGCTGTGTAAGTCCTGCAGTGAGTAAATAAGTGCTATATACAGTATGTTATAATCATTGTATGGGAACATACAATGATTAAAACACATTTAACCCATTGCACCTGGGATACACCCAAGTGGAGAAATGGATAAGGATGAACATTGAAACTTCGGTGCACCAGAGTGGCTTGGGGGGTGCCCTATGTCATTGCATACTTGGCATAGTGCAGAAAACAGCCCTGATCGACATGTATCCACCAGAATTTAAAAAAAGCACTACTACCTCAGTATCCAAATATTGTGCATGCTCAAAACTATTGGGATTTGCCACACATAAAGGAAATGCCACTGTATTCCTTTTGTATGTTTTAGGACCACACAAGAACCTTACAAAGATCATCCTCATTCTAGCTGACTTTTGATATCATACCAGTCTTTATCCAGTTTAGTCTGTTTAACACAACATGTTCCCTCATTACATGCATGTTGTTCTTTCTTTTAATGACAATTGAATGAGTTCTATCCAGACTTGCTAATTATGTGTTAAAAAATAACACCTAATTGTCAAATGTTTAACTGTTACCTCAAAAGTATTCCAAAAGCTAAATGACAC
This sequence comes from Garcialebias charrua, assembly GCA_038048925.1. Taxonomy (NCBI): domain Eukaryota; kingdom Metazoa; phylum Chordata; class Actinopteri; order Cyprinodontiformes; family Rivulidae; genus Garcialebias; species Garcialebias charrua. The sequence continues at coordinate 36,981 of JBBPBX010003989.1, forward strand.
TACTGAATGAGAACATTTTTATTGTGCAACTGTTTTCTGGTGTATTAATCTCATGAACCTCTTTATTTTTATTGACAGTTATTTAAAAAAATAGGAAGAATTTTTAACAATGATTGGATAGCAGGGTGAAATGCAAATAATTTAAAACATGTATTCATAATTAAAGCAGTGTAGAAAAAGCATCTATAACGTTCACACTAGTATGTTGTGCCCAAGAAACCACAACAAAAAGGAGCCATTTTACAGAGCTTTTTCTTTTTGACTTTATCCTGATCTTGTGGCCATCAAACTTTCATTGTACACTGAAATAGTTATAATAGTCGGATAGTCGAACCTCGGATTCAGGAGGAGCAGTGTGGTTTTCATGATGGTCGTGGAACACTGGACCAGCTCTACACCCTCAGCAGGGTCCTGGAGGGCGCGTGGGAGTTTGCCCAACCAGTTTACATGTGCTTTGTGGACTTGGAAAAGGCATTTGACCGCGTCCCTCGGGGGGTTCTGTGGGGGGTACTCCGGGAGTATGGGGTACCAGGCCCATTGATATGGGCTGTTAGGTCCCTGTACGACCGGTGTCAGAGCTTGGTCCGCATTGCCGGCAGTAAGTCAGGCTCGTTTCCAGTGAGAGTTGGACTCCGCCAAGGTTGCCCTTTGTCACCGATTCTGTTCATAACTTTTATGGACAGAATTTCTAGGCACAGCCAAGGTGTTGAGAGGATCCGTTTTGGTGGCCTTAGAATCGCTTCTCTGTTTTTTGCAGATGATGTGGTCCTATTGGCTTCATCAGATCGTGATCTACAGCTTTCGCTGGAGCGGTTTGCAGCCGAGTGTGATGCGGCCGGGATGAGGATCAGTTCCTCCAAATCCAAGGCCATGGTCTTGAGCCGGAAAAGGGTAGCATGCCCTCTCCGGGTCGGGGAGGAGGTCCTGCCCCAAGTGGAGGAGTTTAAGTATCTCGGGGTCTTGTTCACGAATGAGGGAAAACTGGAGCGTGAGATCGATAGGCGGATAGGTGCAGCATCCGCAGTGAAGCGGGCGCTGTACCGGTCTGTCGTGGTGAAGAGAGAGCTGAGTCGAAAGGCAAAGCTCTCAATTTACCGATCGATCTACGTTCCCACCCTCATCTATGGTCATGAGCTTTGGGTTGTGACCGAAAGAACAAGATCTCGGATACAAGCGGCTGAAATGAGTTTTCTCCGCAGGGTGTCTGGACTCTCCCTTAGAGATAGGGTGAGAAGCTCAGTCATCCGGGAGGGACTCGGAGTAGAGCCGCTGCTTCTCCACATCGAGAGGAGCCAGTTGAGGTGGCTCGGGCATCTGGTTAGGATGCCTCCTGGACGCCTCCCTGGTGAGGTGTTCCGGGCATGTCCCACCGGGAGGAGACCCAGAGGAAGACCCAGGACACGCTGGAGGGACTATGTTTCTCGGCTGGCCTGGGAACGCCTTGGGATTCCCCCAGAGGAGCTGCTCCAAGTGGCTGGGGAGAGGGAAGTCTGGGCCTCCCTACTTAGGCTGCTACCCCTTCGACCCGACCCCGGATAAGCGGACGAAAATGGATGGATGGATGGATGGATAGTTGAGAGACATATATCAGTCAGGAATAGTAAAATAATAATATAAGCATTAGATAAAAACTAGCATTAGCATGTTAGCTCCACAAACAAATTCATCAGAATAAACAGTCAGCTGAAAGCTTTTTTCACAAACAGCTATGTAAAAATTGAGAGGCATAAAAGTCAGAAATGCAAATAGACATTAGATAAGGGCTTTCCTGATTCACAACTTACCTGCAGCCAGCTTGCTTGTCAGTGCACGCCTCATTTTCCAGAAAGAAAAAGAAAAAAGAAAAAATAAACAACCGGAAACACGCTGTCGATACGCAGAGCTCACGTTAGACGAGTCCAGGCCTCCAGGGCGGCGAAAACTGTGCCCTGAATTCTCCAATAGTTTTGTAAAGTTGGGACATAACTGCGCATGCGCTACTGATAACGAGAGTCAATGGATAAGCTGCCGGCACCCACTGGAAGTACGTCACAATCAGAAAACGTTTTTTGAAACAAACAATAGCCTATAACTCATCGTTACTCATAAAATATTTATCCTACACAACTAAAAACATATATGCATACATTTCGAAATATTTTTATTTTATTATTTCATTTTTATAAAAAAAAAAATCTTCAAATGGTGTAGAGCTGCAGAGGTTCCAGGTGGGCGGCGCCCTAGCGCCCTCTAGTGGCAGCCGCCCCTGATATAAACTACAACTTACTATTTGTACAATTATTCCTGTTTCACAGTTTTTCACTCATCGCAGGGCTTCCGGGTATGGATCCCCCGTGATAAACGAGGGACAACTGTATTAAGCCTAATTCACAAGCAGTTTCATTCTAATTCACACCTTCATTCATGTGGCTGAAGCATCTCTCTTGTGAGCCAGGCAAACAAAGACACTAACAACTTTATTGTGAAGGGCATGTAGTTTAATCTAATCTGTATATGAATATATGTTACATACATGAGTTTATTATGTACTTTAAACAGCTTGGAACCCCACACTGTCCAGAGTTTTTGGGAGTAGAGAAAGCTGTTTGAATGGGAAGCTAGTTGTCTTCCTTTTCAAGTCCATTCATTTTTGTTGTTGCTTTTTTGTTTTTCTTTCTTTTCTTTCTTTCTTTCTTTCTTTCTTTCTTTCTTTTGCTTTTGTTGTGGGTTTTTATTTATTTATTTTTTCTTTTACTTAAACAATGGGGAAAATTTCTAATTTTAAACGTTTCATGAAACAGAGTTGCACAGCTGGGTAACATAATCTTGCTTTATTCTAACCCTGTATTCAGATGAGGCTAACTCACCATTTTAATCTAGATCCATCCATCCATCCATCTTCTTCCGCTTATCCGGGGTCGGGTCGCGGGGGTAGCAGCCTAAGTAGGGAGGCCCAGACTTCCCTCTCCCCAGCCACTTGGAGCAGCTCCTCCGGGGGAATCCCAAGGCGTTCCCAGGCCAGCCGAGAAACATAGTCCCTCCAGCGCGTCCTGGGTCTTCCTCTGGGTCTCCTCCCGGTGGGACATGCCCGGAACACCTCACCAGGGAGGCGTCCAGGAGGCATCCTAACCAGATGCCCGAGCCACCTCAACTGGCTCCTCTCGATGTGGAGAAGCAGCGGCTCTACTCCGAGTCCCTCCCGGATGACTGAGCTTCTCACCCTATCTCTAAGGGAGAGTCCAGCCACCCTGCGGAGAAAACTCATTTCAGCCGCTTGTATCCGAGATCTTGTTCTTTCGGTCATAACCCAAAGCTCATGACCATAGATGAGGGTGGGAACGTAGATCGATCGGTAAATTGAGAGCTTTGCCTTTTGACTCAGCTCTCTCTTCACCACGACAGACCGGTACAGCGCCCGCTTCACTGCGGACGCTGCACCTATCCGCCTATCGATCTCACGCTCCAGTTTTCCCTCATTCGTGAACAAGATCCCGAGATACTTAAACTCCTCCACTTGGGGCAGGACCTCCTCCCCGACCCGGAGAGGGCATGCTACCCTTTTCCGGCTCAAGACCATGGCCTCGGATTTGGAGGAACTGATCCTCATCCCGGCCGCATCACACTCGGCTGCAAACCGCTCCAGTGAAAGTTGTAAATCACGAACTGATGAAGCCAGTAGGACCACATCATCTGCAAAAAACAGAGAAGCGATTCTAAGGTCACCAAAACGGATCCTCTCAACACCTTGGCTGCGCCTAGAAATTCTGTCCATAAAAGTTATGAACAGAATCGGTGACAAAGGGCAACCTTGGCGGAGTCCAACTCTCACTGGAAACGAGCCTGACTTACTGCCGGCAATGCGGACCAAGCTCTGACACCGGTCGTACAGGGACCTAACAGCCCTTATCAAAGGGCCTGGTACCCAAGGGCGGAGTGGCCATCGGGAGGTTCGGGAGAAATCCCGATGGGCCGCGTCATGAATGGGCCGATAGGCGCACGGGGAAAATGATGACGGTTGAATAAATCTGCTCAAAATTGACTTGTCCCTGACTTTAGGCTGCAGGCTGCAGCCTTAAAGGGAGGGAGCGCTGATCACTTTAAGAGACTGCAGCCTGCAGCCTCTTAAAGCGCTGATCCCTTTAAGAGACTGCGCCTCCGTTTGGGAGCTACCATTTGATAAAAAAACACCCCTGAAAGTTCACCATTGGTTGAGTCCAACCCAGGACCGAAGCACGTATTTTCCAAAACATCAGGTGATGGAGCAGCGCAGAGTCCAAACTGCTAATTAGCAATAAAAATGGACAGGAAGAGGCCAGGTGGAGCTGAAAAAGTCAGGTTGAAGAAAAGAAAGGCGTTACAGGAGGAAGCTGTCAAATGTGCAAAGCAGACATTTTTCCAAAGAGACAGACAGAAGAAGCAACAGGTAATGACATAAATTAAAAACTAGCATAATAAATTAAGCTAATGTCACAACGTTGTACTATGTCACTAAACTTGCATGAAAGTCAAGTGGGACCTAAACGGACATAGCTTAATTAAAAATAAAAGCAGAAATATATAAATTGACCAATAAATAAATAAACGTCAAAGGACAATTTAAATTAAAAGAGAACTTTATCTCATAATAATAATAATAATTAATTCAATTTATAACGCACTTTTCATTACTGAAAATCTCAAAGTGCTACACATATATTGAATGCTACACACATTCATAAACCGGTGGCGGCAGACTACCATGCAAGGTGCTTTCCAGTCCTACCGGGAGCAACTCAGGGTTAAGTGTCTTGCCCAAGGACACAACGACACATGGTGCGGGTCCCGGGAGTCGAACCACCAACTTTCCGATCGGGAGACAACTGCCCTTACCACTACGCCACGGCCGCCCTGATGCATGCTCAATAATCCAGTTAGAAAAATCTAAAAAAGCTAAGTCTGGTCCTCTGGACATTTTTTGCTTTGTTTTGTTTTTGTTGAATGTCCAGAGGACCAGACTTAGCTTTTTTAGAACTTTATCTCATGTTTTAAAAATTAATTGACCATCATGTTTTTTTCTTCCAGCTTAGTTCCAACAAATTATATATTTTAATTCATAATTTTACATTTTACTGTGCTTAAAATACCGGTAGGCCTATATATTTTTTTTGTTTTTACTTTTACTCTTAGATGACTTGTGTTATGTAATAAATAAATAAAAAAAAATCCACACAAGTCCTTATTTACGTAATGAGGCAGAAATGCATGAGGTGAAGTGAAAACAGGAGACAGAAAAATGTTAAAGCAACACATTTAATAGACAAATAAAAATAAACTCATGCATATGCATACATATTGCAACCAATGCCAAACTTGTCTCTGATTTTGCTTGTCTTGACCCTAAAAACTTTTCAGAGATAAGGCTTAAAGGACTCAAGAGCTCAGCACTTCAAGAAATCAGCAAAAATCTGCTTAGATTTGATGAGAGAGCCACAGTGAGTACTTTACACACAGAGCTGTCCAGTCTAGCATCCCAGTGGGATAGGCTCAAAAAGTCCCCTCTGGAAGAGTCCACTGTCAGGTACTGAGATGGAACAGGGTGGCCAGGAGGGCTCAGTTGAACCAGAGATTGAACTTGAAAGCAGGGCTTGTTCTTCTTGCAGAAACTGTGTTATCTGTGTTTACCTTATATTGACACAGTATAACCTTTTCACAGATGCCTACCCAGTTATAGGGCTGGCATACAAATATTTGTTGACCCTTTCATTGTCTCAGGTTGCATGTGAAAGAAGCTTCTCTACTCTCAAGTTCATCAAGAATAGACTACGAAGCACACTTAACCAGGAGCATTTGGAGGCATTTATGCTGATGTCCACAGAGAAAGAACTTCTTATGTCCATTGACAATGACAAAGTACAAATATGGTGGCAGAAACTAGTGCACTTCTTAGGCCCTTACTGATGCTGATCACATGTCAAACTCGAGGCCCATGGGCCAAATCTGGTCTCATTGACATTTTATCTGGCCTCAAATTTAATATTTTAATTGTAAAATAGTTTTATGGTTTATCTTTTTGTCACTGTACACTGTAAGATCTAATTAGTTGACCTTACTTAAAAAAAGTACGCAAACTCGTTGCCTCAAAAAAATTAAGCAAAGTAGTCTTAAGATTAGTGAGTAAGAAAAGCTAATCTTTTTTAAGTTTGCAGTACTAAATCAAGTAGTACAACTGATACAAAAAAAGTAAGTTCAGATAACTCATTAGTCATGCTTAGTGTTAACTTATTTTTTTTAATTTGTGTGGACTGATGTAAATTTAACCCCACTTAGAATTACTAAATACCTACAACTTACTACCAACTCATTTTTTTTTCAGTTAAATTAAATAAATAAATTTCCTAAATGGGTACTTGGTCCTTCCCCTCTCTGTAATTTCCTAGCTATTTTTGCTGTTAAAGGAGCTGTGTGTAACTTTTCTAACAATATATTTTTTAACATATTTCTTCACTCTGTCACGACCTCCTGACATACTGATTTTAGACAAGTAATCTCTGAAAAAAACTTGTCCCCTTGCTTCTCTAAAAGCATTTCTAAAAAGCCAAGGTGACACGCCGTTAACCAGCCAATAAAAACAGAGCTTGAATTTGAATCAGCCAATAAAAACAGAGCTTGAATTTGAATTTTAACAGAGCAAGGGTAACAGAGCCATATTTGGCTCTGAGGGGGAGGGACCAGAAACGTGTCTCTGTTCAAAATTTTCCTAAGTTCCAGCGTGTTCCAGAAATTACATACTGAACCTTTAAATAAAAGGTAAACACACCACAAACATATACTTAAAATTCAGCTGCAATAAAACATTTATTAAATAACTGCATCCTTGACAGTCCAAGAGTGAACAATAACATTTGATATCATTACTTTTCATTCCAATTCACCAATATAAATTTTTTTTTTTTTTACACATGTAATAACCTTACAATAATCAAAAACATTACAATTCTACATCCTATTGCTTGAACGATGCTCTCAGCAACACCAGATGTTTGCAACTGTGCGACAACAGAGGCACACCCGTTCAGTATATTATTGTGGTTGGTAGACGGTGGAGTACTTACAGGAAAGTTTGTAGTGGCCGCCTGTGAAGTAGACGGTTCACTAACTTCATTCTGAGTGTCCACATTGTCAGCAGTATTAGTCCAAGCAGTGTCTCTATAGAAATGAACAAGATGCACCCCAAGAGTTCTGTGCCTTGCAGGGGATGGTCTTGTGATCAATGATGATGTAGTATCTTTGGATGTTGCTCGTTTTCTCCAACACACAGGAGGAAGGGCTGTCCTGGTTGCACACCACCAAGGAAGGTTTCGACACTGGCTCCCATCTTTGACAAAATGTAAAGAGAAATAATAAAAATCATGAAATATAGAACCGCTACATTCAAATAGCTAACAAAGCCAATAAGAAAATGCTTCAGCACAAGATATAGGATCTGAATAACTGAATAAAATACAGTACGATTTGCATACCTGTAAAGATCTCACAACATGGTCCACAGCTTGACATGAGCTGATTTTTGCACTCTTCCTGTGGCCTTTGGAGGTAGGTGGAAGAAGTTGAAGCTACATTCTGAGTGTCCACATTGTCCGCAGTATTAGTCCAAGCAGTGTCTCTATGGAAATGAACAAGATGCACCCCAACAGTTCTGTGCCTTGCAGTGGATGGTCTTGTGATCAATGATGTTGTATCTTTGGATGTTGCTCATTTTCTCCAACACACAGGAGGAAGGGCTGTCCTGGTTGCACACCACCAAGGAAGGTTTTGACACTGGCTCCCATCTTTGACAAAATGTAAAGAGAAATAATAAAAATCATGAAATATAGAACCGCTACATTCAAATAGCTAACAAAGCCAATAAGAAAATGCTTCAGCACAAGATATAGAATCTGAATAACCGAATAAAATACAGTACAATTTGCATACCTGTAAAGATCTCACAACATGGGCCACAGCTTGACATGAGCTGATTTGTGCACTCTTCCTGTGGCCTTTGGAGGTAGGTGGAAGAAGTTGAAGCTACAGCAGAATGCGTGACAGGTCACAGTCCCAGCCTAGGGGGAAAATAACAGACACATTCAGATAATACACAACTCATATTTAAAAGAGAAGAGAGCCAAATTAACCAGACTTACCTTTATCTTGTGCCATCAATGTTCTCAGTTCATCATGTTCATCCAAAATAACTTGTTCACCAGGTTTAGCCTGGAGAGCATTTCTCACCATCTATAAGATTAAACATGACAAAGTCAGAATTTCCATCAATATTCATCATCATCAGTTTAACAGCAAAATATTTTTGTACGTAATTTGTTACAAAAGCTGCACACCTCTTTAGCTGCTTCTCGTTCAGCATGTGTTGTCGTCCCTCCATTTGTGTGAACAATCACTGTGGAACCAGATGAATCAAGAGGATGCTAGCAAGGAGTCTCCAGAAACGGACACAGATGAGCTTTCTGACATGGTTGACTCCAACGAAGTAGATGATAAATCATGTTGAAGCACAACTGGGAACAGTTGAAAAAATGTATAAGTGCAAAAACATAATTAGTTACAAATATTCATTTATGATCTACTTCCCCAACTACGCTGAACCTCACCTGCTGACTTCTTGGTTGTCACCCTAACAGTAAGGTTCCCTGATATAAAAACTCATGGCATTGAACACCTAATTACCCATTATCTGATGAAGTATGCAACCCTGTTGCTCCACTCAGCTGGCGTGTTGTGTTGCCTTGTCGCTCACATCACAGGTGGAGCTGCAGGATAAAAGATGAAGACAAAAAGGGTAGAAAAGGTGAGGATGAGGATTTAGATGAAGAGGTGATACGTGTGTGGTAGTTCGTGTCTGTTGTGATGCGTTTAATAAAGGCATCAAGTTCAAGAATTACTTTTAAATTTGTCTCTGCACTGCGCTGAGTGGAGCTCTATGGCGCTGGCTCCACTAACAAGCTTAATTTATTTTTTGTTATCCCAACAGTTAAAGTAAACAAATAAAAACAACTAATAAATGGCTCATGTTCATAAAAAGCTTGGAGTTTAGAGCAAGACTCCGTGTGCTATTTCTCCAGTGGTGGAGAAAGTACTCAAACATTGTACTTAAGTAAAAGTACAAATAAACAGACAAAAATGTACTCTAGTAAAAGTAGAAGTACCATATTAATATTTTTACTTAAGTAAAAGTAAATAAATACTTGCTTTTAAAAATACTTAAAGTATTAAAGTAAAAGTACTTGCTGAATGTATTAACTAATGCAATGGTCTACAATACCATTAAGTGTGTGTACTGTATGCATATATTCTGTAATACATTAATAGTGTTGAGCCATTTTAATGAACAATGCTGCAGATAATGCATGTTTTTATTGTGTTTACTCTGTGACACAGTTCACACTTGGACTTTTGATTCTGTGTGCCAGAATTTCAGTGATGAGTTAAATACCATTAAGCAAAATAAGAAAGAGGAATGATTATACCTTTGAAAGTTTTTATTTAACACAAAATAAAACCAATGTGTCATTTTAACTGCAGTAAACACATTTAAGTAAAAGTTGTCTGTTTGAAAAAAGGAGCATTAGACACAACTAACAAAGGAATAGATCACTTCAACTCGTTTGTCATCAACTCTAGTTAAAATATTGTCTAGTCAATCTTGTAATGGATCAACAATGAGCAATACTTTAACTTCCTGACAACATTTTCAAAACTTGGACCTGAGTGTTGAGACATTTGGAGAAATCTCTTGTCTCCTAACATCCCATGAACTGACACATTTTAATATTGCAGCAAGAATTTATTGTTCAAGTTCAGAAGAAGTTGGTTTTCAAAGTTTTTGAGTCCATGTCTGGCTCTTTAGGGAGAGAGAATCTGTCCTGCTGTACTGAACAGTCTTTCAATAGTCTTTCAATAATATTTCAATAGTCTTTCAATAATATTTCAATAAAGCCATGGGTGTTGTGTATCTTCTGGATGAATCTTTGTGGTGGAATCCATTTTGTGTGTGTTAGTGGTGCTGTGGGTGCTCCCAGCTAAATGACTTATACACAAGAATATACATCATTGGTCCAGCTCTTCTTGAAGGCAGGTCTAATGTTACCTGTCCACTTTGCAGTGATTCAATGGACCAACTCCCCTCTCAACATCAGTTACTTTCAAACTAACGACAAATCAAAAAGTTGCAACGTGAATGTAACTTGTAACTCAACACATTATAGAAATGTAGTGTAGTAGAAAGTACAGATACTTCATGTAAAATGTAGTGCAGTAAAAGTAAAAGTACCCACATTTAATTCTACTTAAGTAAAGTACAGATACATGAAAAATATACTTAAGTACAGTAATAAAGTATTTGTACTTAGTTACATCCCACCACTGTATTTCTCTAGGAACCTTCCAGCAGCAACATGGCCGCCCGTATCTCAGAGCTTGTTTTGATATGAAGAGAACGACATGACAGCTAAACATGTTCACTCAGATGTCCGTCAGATTTTTCTAACAGTTTTAATGTTTGGTTAGCAGGACACCGTGTTATGATGACAGCTACCTTTAGCCTCTCTGTTAGCTAAAACCCCCGCTAGCTTAGCCTCTCGCAAACGTTGCATTTTTTTAATTTATACCATGATATCCAAACGCAACGTTAAGCACACCATGTATATTGCGAAAAGGGAAAATTAATATTGCAGTCATAAAAAAATATACATGCAAAAACTTACGGTACTTTGTCACGATTTAGCTCCAGACTTGATCCTCCCGCTTTCAAGTACGTTTGAAAAAACACGTCACAGACGCATTGAATTCTGGGAGTGACTTCTTCTTCTTCTTGATGAGGTTTTCTTGGCGGTTGGCAAAAAACGTTGAGGTCGCATTACCGCCACCTACCGGTACTGGGAGTAACTCTTGTCAGGCGTTGAACACATGACAGATTTTGGGAAACTAACATTCATATTGTTAATCTAGACCAAAGAAGTGTTGAATTGACTACAGATTTTTAACAGACAACACCAACACTGTAAATCTAACACTTTTGATTTTGCTGTGTACAGCTCTTGTGATAATCATCTCATGTACTCATTACATATGCAGTGATTTAAAATAAAAAAAATATTTTCCTCTCAAATGTAGTGGAGTAAACGTAGAAAGTGATTAAAAAAATAAAAAGAACAGTGGTGCAACTTCCAACACAGAAAGAAAGCACACTTATCAAAAACTTACTTTTTCTAAATGAAACGAGCTCAAGTTAACTGAGCTACTGAGATTTTTTGACCAAAAAGTACAAGTAACTTACTAAAAGTGAGTCTTAATCACTATTTGATGAAAACTAATTTAAGTCAACTTACTATTTTTAATTAAATACCATGTTTCCATTTACAGTGTATTTAGTGCAAACTTCTCATGACAGCTGGCCAACGTTCAAGCCAACAAAATTATGTTTTGAGTTTTTCAGTAATCTTTGAGTCTGATATGGAAAGAGCAACACAGAATTGACTTATCTTTTTCTGTTTTTTTAAGTCAACTAATTTAGGTTTTTTCCCCACCTGATTTGCTGAATTGTAACAAAATGCAACAAAAAATTATAACAAAAAAAATGTTGTTGATTGTATTGCAATTAAGAAAAATTATAGGCTACATTTTTGCCTAATATTTTTAAAATGTGAAAAAATGGGCCACTCTTGGCCATTAAACTCCCGGGCTGAAAAGTTGTCCCACTCCGCCCCTGCTGGTACCCCATACTCCCGGAGTACCCCCCACAGAACCCCCCAAGGGACACGGTCGAATGCCTTCTCCAAGTCCACAAAGCACATGTAAACTGGTTGGGCAAACTCCCACGCACCCTCCAGGACCCTGTTGAGGGTGTAGAGCTGGTCCAGTGTTCCACGACCAGCACGAAAACCACACTGCTCCTCCTGAATCCGAGGTTCGACTATCCGACGGACCCTCCTCTCCAGAACCCCTGAATAGACCTTACCAGGGAGGCTTAAGAGTGTGATCCCCCTATAGTTGGAACACACCCTACGGTCCCCCTTTTTGAATAGGGGAACCACCACCCCAGTCTGCCAATCCAAGGGAACTGCCCCCGATGTCCACGCGATATTGCAGTGGTATTATTTAATATTTTTGATATTATTTAATCTAGATATACTTTTTTATTTTAGTTCTGCAGCATAAACATGATAAAATTATTTGCATAACAGTCGTATGTTTTCCTGTCTCCATGACAGAACACACCTGAAATTACTTTACATGACATTAGTTTTGTGTTTTCTAGGTGACAGAATAAACTGTAACATCGTAGAGTGTGAAAAATTACAGTAATGTTAAATTACATATTTGCTAAGCTAGAATTAGGTTATTTTGTCATGAAAAAGATGAATGAGAAAAATAACCACATGAGAAGAAAATCTGTTGCAAAATTCATCTCAAATTTGCTCTTGACAATCATGTATTATGCAAAAGCATCATATGACTACTCATGGAAAGTGTGGTAACAGAGAGGAAAGTGAAATTGGTGTAACCTCAGTGATCCCAGTAGAGCTTGCTGGTGTTGAAATGATGTGTCAAGATTCATGGGAGCTGTCAGACACTTGGATTGGTGGAGAGCTCCATCAGTCATGTGATCCAAACAGAGCTCTTGTGGGAAGCTGCCGCCATCCAGAAGTGTTTACTTCCTTTGAGCCATCAGCTGGGAAATTGCTGAGTAAAAGTGAGTGAGTGTGTGTTGGTGTGTGCTCACATCATCCACTCTCTGAGGTGGAGAGAGAGAGACTCAATTAAAAACCAGCTGCGCCCTGTTCCTCTGTTAGCCCTCCAGCATCTTCCCTCCTCCTCTTCTTCCACCTCTCATGTCTTAGCCCCTATCCCCTCCTCATCTTACTCCCCCACCACCTTACTCCTGCTGCTCGATAAGCCACCAGTAAGCTTCTCGACTCACGCTGATCTATTGCTTCCTTCCACATAACACACGCATCCACAGACATTCGAAAGGGCAGACTTGTGCACATGTAATCAAATGTGCAAAACATGAAACACGGAGCGTTTGCCTCCAACGTGCTCTTGTTGTTCATTTGAACTCTGAATCCCACACTTTGTTAATTGATGTAATTTTTGAAGATGTGCGTGTCAACATTGGCCAACCACCTGTGACACTTTCCGCCTCTCTCTACCTGTTACTGCCTAAAATTGATTATTTACAAAGGAACAGATGGATCAAAAATGCAAAGGAAGGAAAGAAATGCTCAGAAGCTTGTTAACAGGATCCTAAATGATCGGCTCTGTTCCATGCAGTGAAGTTTAGCGCAAACACAACTTGACTAAAGTTACAATCTGCCAAACACAATCTTAAAGTTTGCTGCTGCTTTTTTCCTCACCTCGGTCAACCCAGAGCAAACCACGTTGGATTCTCTTTTCTTCTCTTCCTACCAATTTAAACAGCTATAATTTCTGTTTTGTGTCGCTGCCATGCTGAGAAAGGCCCAGTTAATATAGCTTAATAAGAGTGTATCCAGAGGGCAGCAGTAGTGCTTAGCCAGCTAATCAGTGGTAATTCTATAAGTCCAGGTTGTTTAATTAGCTAATTTGCATTTTCTGAATTAATCAAATTGATTATGTAATTAACAGTACAATGCATCTTCTTCTCAATTTTAGGAGAGCACACACACACAAACAGTCACAGAGACCTACAGACCTACTGTGTGTGCTGAGTGTTGCCCCTTGAGATTGCAGATGTGACTGGAAGTGATACATGTATGGACAAGAACTCACTGCACAAGGTTGAAAAGAACTTCTGACACCATGCAGCCTGTAATCGTGGAGATAGAACTGCAGTTCACATCTTTACTGCTGCGGGGCCTGAACAGCCCTTAGCTGGGGCATTAAGCAATATGCTTTGATAGGTTGTAATGGCTTGTGCTAATATTGGCTCATAATGGAGAAAGGTCAGCTAACTCATATCCATATAAAGCCTCTGACAACTCAACCCTGGATTATTTTTTTCCTCATTTGAGCAGGACATTATATAAAGGATCACATTTGATGATACATCACTTTTAACATAATTATTGCAAAAGAAAGTGTAAATGGTGGGGAAGTAAGACATGGGACATTGGTTAAGTTTTATTTTGAAACCCTGGACTTTAAGGGTTTATGATGTCTCCTTTATTATCTAAACAGTTGGCCATTACAACAGTTTGGGTTGTCAACAGGGGTTTTGATGGATTGCTGGAAGTTTTTACTGTCAGCTGCCAAAAAACAAAGGTAGGTGATAATTATTTTAGCTTGTTTGTGGGTTTGTGTTTCTGTCCATCAGCAAAATATTTCATGAATCACTTGAAATTGTTCAGTGAAATTTAAAATGAGTATTCACTAGAATTTACTGGCATCTACACATGACTCCAATTTGGAGCTAATTTGATAAAAGATTGCCACCACGGCAAAATGAAATGAAATGTTAAAAACATTAAAAAGCTAGAACACAGTCAAATTTACAGCAAATGAGCTAAAACTTGTGGTAGTAGCTGACATTTTCACAACACATACTGGAATATCTTGCAATGTTGTCATTCTTCTTTGTTAAAACCAGGTCTCTCTTGTAAATGAGTCCCCGAGGCTCAATGGGATTAACCTGGATAAATAAAGATAGAATTTAAAAATTTGCATGAACTTGAAAATGGCATGAATTAGAATAAATTTAAATATGAAAACATTCACTAGAGAAACATGATGCCATTAGAAAGTGGAGGGACAAAAATAAAACCTTCAATCTTACAATAAGTGAAAAACCTAATCTGAGTGAGGATTGTTATACCCAAAGTACAGTTCGTTCATTGTCCCCCATCACGAAGCAAAGAGGGGAATAGGAAATACCCTCTGTCCGTTCCTCTGCCAGACAGTCAGTGCATGTCTTGAGCATAAAATATTTGAAAAATAGGTGAGTTACCAAATTCCTTTACTGTGTGTGGCTGCATCTAGGCAGAATAAATATTCCTTTAAAATTTTAGGTTGCCATGTCAAAATCCAAAATAGCTGCCACCATAAATGTACATATGTAATCCTTGTGAGTTGTATATCTTAAAAAATAACCTGTGTACAGACTTCAGTTTACGTGTGTGGCTGCAATGAGCTGTATAAAAAGGTCAATATGAAAAATTGGGATTCCACATCAAAATCCAGGATGGACATACATTTTATAAATGTATGCAGGTGGCCCTCTTCCTACATCTGGAGGTGTAGATGTCTGTGATGGTGAGGAGACTGACTCCAACAGACTTCTGTGCAGCCTTCACCACTCTCTGCAGAGCTTTCCTCTCTTCAACTGTGCAGCCTCCATGCCACACGTTGATGCTGGAGCACAGGATGCTCTCCACTGCACACCTGTAGAAGGAGGTGAGAACTGGGCTGCTCAGACCAGCTCGTCTCAGCCGTCTGAGGAAGTAGAGTCTCTGATGACCTTTCTTGATCAGGCTGGTGGTGTTGTTGCTCCAGCTGAGGTTATCATTCATGTGTACACCCAAGTACTTGTAGCTGGAGACCACTTCCACCGCAGATCCTCTTATGTTCAGTGGGGTGTGGGTGTGTTTGTTCCTTCTGAAGTCCACAATCATCTCCTTTGTCTTCTTCACATTGATGTGAAGGTTATTCTCTTTGCACCAGCTCTCCAGGTGTTCCACCTCCTGCCTGTAGCTGGACTCATCATTGTTTGTGATGCATCCCACCACCGCTGTATCATCTGCAAACTTTACAATATGACAGCCTGGATGGGTAGCTGCACAATCATATGTGAGCAGAGTGAACAGGAGAGGGCTCAACATACAGCCCTGAGGGGAGCCAGAACTGAGGATTATGATGGAGGAGGAGAAGTTGTGGATGGCCACTGAATGTGGTCTTTTGGTTAAGAAGTCAGTCAGAGTCAGAGATTCTTGATTGTCATTTGCGCCACATGTGCTGCATGTGATGGAACAAAATAGTATCCATCCATCCATCCATCCATCCATCCATCCATCTTCTTCCGCTTATCCGAGGTCGGGTCGCGGGGGTAGCAGCCTAAGTAGGGAGGCCCAGACTTCCCTCTCCCCAGCCACTTGGAGCAGCTCCTCCGGGGGAATCCCAAGGCGTTCCCAGGCCAGCCGAGAAACATAGTCCCTCCAGCGTCGTCCTGGGTCTTCCTCTGGGTCTCCTCCCGGTGGGACATGCCCGGAACACCTCACCAGGGAGGCGTCCAGGAGGCATCCTAACCAGATGCCCGAGCCACCTCAACTGGCTCCTCTCGATGTGGAGAAGCAGCGGCTCTACTCCGAGTCCCTCCCGGATGACTGAGCTTCTCACCCTATCTCTAAGGGAGAGTCCAGCCACCCTGCGGAGAAAACTCATTTCAGCCGCTTGTATCCGAGATCTTGTTCTTTCGGTCATAACCCAAAGCTCATGACCATAGATGAGGGTGGGAACGTAGATCGATCGGTAAATTGAGAGCTTTGCCTTTTGACTCAGCTCTCTCTTCACCACGACAGACCGGTACAGCGCCCGCTTCACTGCGGACGCTGCACCTATCCGCCTATCGATCTCACGCTCCAGTTTTCCCTCATTCGTGAACAAGATCCCGAGATACTTAAACTCCTCCACTTGGGGCAGGACCTCCTCCCCGACCCGGAGAGGGCACGCTACCCTTTTCCGGCTCAAGACCATGGCCTCGGATTTGGAGGAACTGATCCTCATCCCGGCCGCATCACACTCAGCTGCAAACCGCTCCAGTGAAAGCTGTAAATCACGAACTGATGAAGCCAATAGGACCACATCATCTGCAAAAAACAGAGAAGCGATTCTAAGGCCACCAAAACGGATCCTCTCAACACCTTGGCTGCGCCTAGAAATTCTGTCCATAAAAGTTATGAACAGAATCGGTGACAAAGGGCAACCTTGGCGGAGTCCAACTCTCACCGGAAACGAGCCTGACTTACTGCCGGCAATGCGGACCAAGCTCTGACACCGGTCGTACAGGTCCAACAAAATAGTACCCAGTTGAAAATGAAGGGGCTTAGTCCTAGTGTGAGTAGTTTGTCCATCAGAGTTTGGGGGATCATGATGTTGAAGGTAGATGTGAAGTCCACAAAGAGCATACGGACGTATGAGTCATTCTGTTCCAGGTGGTTGAGTGCAGTGTGGACCACAGAGGAGATGGCATCCTCTGTTAATCGATTCTCACTGAATGCATACTGATGAAGGTCCTCGTTGATGTTGATGGTTGTTTTGATGTGGATCATTACCAGATTTTTGAAGCATTTGACACACACACTTTATGATCCCACACACCCACTACACAGCTGCTTCAGACTACTGCCATCAGGGAGGAGACTGAGGAGTCTCCAGGCTCGAACCAGCAGACTGAGAGACAGCTCTGTTCATCAGGCAGTCAGAATGCTAAACACTCTGCCTGCTCTGCCCCCCCTCCCATTTGAACTGCCTTAACACTAAAACTTTCTCACACATTATCACTCAACACAAAGTTTTTCACTAAACTCTCGGTCATGTGCTCATACAGTTTGCACTACTTCTCATACTTGCACTAATGTCTGTATTACATCACTGCCTATAATCATAATACTGTTTACATTCTCTGTTTACATTTATTAATACTGTTTACTTTTATTACTACTGCTTACATGTAATTACTACTGTTTACATTTATTTACACTACTCTAATATCTACACCACTGCTGGTACATATACAGTGTGCTCTGAACGGTCTTATTTAGGGATGCCCAATGTGCCTTACTGCATATGCCACTTTTTGCCTCTATAACAACATCAACTACTACCTCATACATATACTGTGTACATTGACTCATACGCTGCTTTGCCACTTTGCAAATGTCAATGCTAGAAACCTTTAGTTTATTTTAGTTATACTTTTTATACTCTTTTTTTATACTAGTATGCAAAAACTCAGGACAGTATTATGTTCATTAAATGTTTAATGTTTTAGTTTTAGAGTTGGTGTAAATTTTCATACTCTTACACCACTATGCAAAAAAAAAAAAAACTCAGGACAGTGTTAGTTTTACTATTTTATGCTTATGTCTATTATTATATGTTTCAGTGTTTCAATGTTTAGATGTTTACTGTTGCACCGAGGGACTGAGAGAAACGCAATTTCGGTCCTGTGTATGTCCTGTACAGTACATATTGCAGATCTGACAATAAAGTTGACTTTGACTTTGACTTTGACTTTGAT
>JBBPBX010003989.1:68283-79267 GCA_038048925.1 Garcialebias charrua
AGGTCATTATTACTGTGGATTCAAATCATTGTTTAACTTAACAGCAGTACATTTAAATATTATATTTTCCAAAAGGAAAATTGCTTCATGCTTAAAAGAAAGATCATAAGACATCAGGATTGTGGGGAAGGGAGCATACAGGATTGAGGCTCTACTTCAGTGGTGTGTTTTAAAAATACAACATGGCTGATTTCATAAAACAGTTTCTGCTGGCTTCAATTCTCAACAACAAAACAAAGGAGGTGGTTACTATCTTGTTTGTGGTTTGGATAAGTATAGTTTAGTCTTTTGAGTGATGTTCTGTCAAACAGTTATTATTAATTTGTACCTTGCCAGTTGTGTCATCAGTCAAAGTGCACAGAATAAAGAGAAAAGGACAAAAGTCTTAGTCTAAACTAGTTCATGGCTAGCTAAATAAGCTCCCATTTTCTTGTTCATCAGATTCATAAAATAACTAGGGATGCACAATACTAGATTTTTGTCCAATATCTGATATACCGATATATTGAAACATATTTATAACCGATGCCGATATTTTTTATACTTTCCTTTGTCAGAATGTAGCCCTCTTATTCAGGCTTATTTGCTACATAAATTGTGCAACAGCTGTAAGAGCTGGTGACATATATTCAGTAACAGCCATATGATATGCATAGCACTTTAACTTAAATTAAATGAAAAGTGTTAAATGTTATTTATTATTTACAGTATTATCATTAGTCACCTGTGATGCGCTCTCACTTGTGAAGGCTTGTTCCAGGTTCCAGCTGCAGTGTGGGATCCTCTGCACTCCTGTGCATGAAGGACAGCATTTTTAATTAAAAGTTTTTGTCCATGCATTGTGCTGTGAGACTAATCATGTTAACGGGGCTCACGGTGTCCAAATGTCTGTGGTAAAACTCCATCCATCCATCCATTTTCGTCCGCTTATCCGGGGTCGGATCGCGGGGGTAGCAGCCTAAGTAGGGAGGCCCAGACTTCCCTCTCCCCAGCCACTTGAGCAGCTCCTCTGGGGGAATCCCAAGGCGTTCCCAGGCCAGCCGAGAAACATAGTCCCTCCAGCGTGTCCTGGGTCTTCCTCTGGGTCTCCTCCCGGTGGGACATGCCTGGAACACCTCACCAGGGAGGCGTCCAGGAGGCATCCTAACCAGATGCCCGAGCCACCTCAACTGGCTCCTCTCGATGTGGAGAAGCAGCGGCTCTACTCCGAGTCCCTCCCGGATGACTGAGCTTCTCACCCTATCTCTAAGGGAGAGTCCAGACACCCTGCGGAGAAAACTCATTTCAGCCGCTTGTATCCGAGATCTCGTTCTTTCGGTCACAACCCAAAGCTCATGACCATAGATGAGGGTGGGAACGTAGATCGATCGGTAAATTGAGAGCTTTGCCTTTCGACTCAGCTCTCTCTTCACCACGACAGACCGGTACAGCGCCCGCTTCACTGCGGATGCTGCACCTATCCGCCTATCGATCTCACGCTCCAGTTTTCCCTCATTCGTGAACAAGACCCGAGATACTTAAACTCCTCCACTTGGGGCAGGACCTCCTCCCCGACCCGGAGAGGGCATGCTACCCTTTTCCGGCTCAAGACCATGGCCTCGGATTTGGAGGAACTGATCCTCATCCCGGCCGCATCACACTCGGCTGCAAACCGCTCCAGCGAAAGCTGTAGATCACGATCTGATGAAGCCAATAGGACCACATCATCTGCAAAAAACAGAGAAGCGATTCTAAGGCCACCAAAACGGATCCTCTCAACACCTTGGCTGCGCCTAGAAATTCTGTCCATAAAAGTTATGAACAGAATCGGTGACAAAGGGCAACCTTGGCGGAGTCCAACTCTCACTGGAAACGAGCCTGACTTACTGCCGGCAATGCGGACCAAGCTCTGACACCGGTCGTACAGGGACCTAACAGCCCATATCAATGGGCCTGGTACCCCATACTCCCGGAGTACCCCCCACAGAACCCCCCGAGGGACGCGGTCGAATGCCTTTTCCAAGTCCACAAAGCACATGTAAACTGGTTGGGCAAACTCCCACGCGCCCTCCAGGACCCTGCTGAGGGTGTAGAGCTGGTCCAGTGTTCCACGACCAGCACGAAAACCACACTGCTCCTCCTGAATCCGAGGTTCGACTATCCGACGGACCCTCCTCTCCAGAACCCCTGAATAGACCTTACCAGGGAGGCTTAAGAGTGTGATCCCCCTATAGTTGGAACACACCCTACGGTCCCCCTTTTTGAATAGGGGAACCACCACCCCAGTCTGCCAATCCAAGGGAACTGCCCCCAATGTCCACGCGATATTGCAGAGTCGCGTAAGCCAACACAACCCCACAACATCCAGAGCCCTAAGGAACTCAGGGCGAATCTCATCCACCCCGGAGCCCTGCCACCGCGGAGCTTTTTAACCACCTCGGTGACCTCAGCACCAGAGATTGGAGAGCCCGACCCAAAGTCCCCAGGCTCCGCTTCCTCAGTGGAAGACGTGCCAGTAGGATTGAGGAGGTCTTCGAAGTATTCCGCCCACCGACTCACAACATCCCGAGTTGAGGTCAACAGCACGCCATCCCCACCATAAATGGTGTTGGTCGCGTACCGCTTCCCCCCCTGAGACGCCGGATGGTGGACCAGAATCGCCTCGAAGCCGTACGGAAGTCATTCTCCATGGCCTCTCCGAACTCCTCCCACGCCCGAGTTTTTGCCTCAGCAACCACCCGAGCCGCATGCCGCTTGGACTGTCGGTACCTATCTGCTGCTTCCGGGGTCCCACAGGCCAAAAAGGCCCAATAGGACTCCTTCTTCAGCATGACAGCATCCCTCACCGCCGGTGTCCACCACCGGGTTCGAGGGTTGCCACCACGACAGGCACCAACAACCTTACGGCCACAACATGGCCCACTCGGACTCAATGTCCCCCGCCTCCCTCGGAACGTGTTCAAAGCTCTCCCGGAGGTGGGAGTTAAAGCTCCGTCTTACGGGAGACTCTGCCAGACGTTCCCAGCAGACCCTCACAATACGTTTGGGTCTGCCAGGTCTGACCGGCATCCTCCCCACCATCGGAGCCAACTCACCACCAGGTAGTGGTCAGTGGACAGCTCCGCCCCTCTCTTCACCCGAGTGTCCAGGACATGCGGCCGCAGATCAGATGAGACGACAACAAAGTCGATCATCGAACTGCGACCTAGGGTGTCCTGGTGCCAAGAGCACATATGTACACCCTTATGCCTGAACATGGTGTTTGTTATGGACAATCCATGACGAGCACAGAAGTCCAATAACAGAACACCACTCTGGTTCAGATCAGGGGGGCCGTTCCTCCCAACCACACCCCTCCAGGTCTCACTGTCATTGCCCACGTGAGCGTTGAAGTCCCCCAGTAGAACAAGGGAGTCCCCAGGAGGCGCACTCTCCAATACCCCCTCCAAGGACTCCAAAAAGGGTGGGTAATCTGCGCTGCCGTTTGGCGCATAGGCACAAACAACAGTCAGAGCCCGTCCCCCCACACGTAGGCGAAGGGAGGCTACCCTCTCGTTCACCGGGGTGAACCCCAACGTACAGGCACCAAGATGGGGGGCAACAAGTATGCCCACTCCTGCTCGGCGCCTCTCACCAGGGGCAACTCCAGAGTGGAAGAGTGTCCAACCCCTCTCAAGGAAACTGGTTCCAGAGCCAGAGCCATGTGTTGAGGTGAGTCCGACTATTTCTAGCCGGAACCTCTCAACCTCACACACTAGCTCAGGCTCCTTCCCCACCAGAGAGGTGACATTCCATGTCCCAATGGCCAGCTTCTGTAGCCGAGGATCAGACCGCCAGGGTCCCCGCCCTCGGCCACCACCCATCCCACATTGCACCCGACCCCTTTGGCCCCTCCCATAGGTGGTGAGCCCATGGGAAGGGGGACCCATGTCTCCTCTTCGGGCTGTGCCCGGCCGAGCTCCATGGGTAAAAGCCCGGCCACCAGGCGCTCGCCAACGTGCCCCACCTCCGGGCCTGGCTCCAAAGTGGGGCCCTGGTGACCCGCGTCCGGTCGAGTGTGGTAAAACTCATGTCGGAAAAATATTTCAGATTGGGGACAATGTAGCGAACCTCACCGTAGTTCATAAATCTTCTGAATCCGACATCCTCACCAACGAAAAATAAAACTTCCACACCGCTGACATTTTGAATTTTCCTCTCCACCGTGAGATTAGGTAAATGCACGTGACGTCATTGCATTGTGCTGCTGCTGCAATGGTATCACGTTGTGCTGCCGCTGCAGGCAAAAACAGCACTTTTTATATCAGCAAGTTATTTTAATGGAATGGCCGATATTGAACTTTAACGTTAAGATTGGCCAATATCAACACCATGGCGATAATATTGTAAATCCCTAAAAATAACTTAAAAACAACACACTGGTTTAAAGAGAGTGTTACATCAGCTTATATTAAACGTGTTCTGGTTTAATTATGGCAGCACGGTGGCACAACTGGTAGAGCTGCTGCCTCTCAGCGAGCAGGTCCCCGGTTCAAATCCCGGTCCGGGGGCCTTTCTGGGTGGAGTTTGCATGTTCTCTCCGTGCATGCGTGGGTTTTCTCCGGTTTCCTCCCACAGTCCAAAAACATGCATAATAGGCTGATTGGTAACTCTAAATTGACCCTGGGTGTGAGTGAGACAGGTCCCTCTTGTAAATGAGTCCCCGTGGTTCAACGAGGCTAGCCTGTATAAATAAAGGTTGAATGAATGAATGAATAATGAGGGGCAGCATGGTGACTCAGTTGGTAGAGCTGTTGCCTCTCAGCGAGAAGGTTGCCAGATAAAATCCTAGCTGGGGACCTTTCTGGGTGGAGTTTCCATGTTCTCTCCGTGCATGTGTGGGTTTTCTTTGCATACTTTTTTCTCCCACAGACCAAAAACATGCATGTTAGACTGATTGGTAACTCTAAGTTGTCTATAGGTGTGAATGAGAGAGTGAATGGTTGTTTGTCTTGTTTGTCTGTATGTGTCCCTGTGATGGACTGGAGACCTGTCCAAGGTGTTCTCCACCTCTCAGTGACTGCTGGATATGGGACCCTGTGATCCAAAAAGGAAGAAGCTGGTAAAAGGTAATGGTTTTTCTGGAAGAAAAAAAAAATAACAGAAGGGTCAAACCTCCATACATTTGTATTACTCAATTTGTAACTGTGCCATTGTTTTATCAAAAGAATATGTGTGTTACTGTGCAAATGTTAATTATAGGTGTGAAGCAGTAGGCAGGGGAGGCTGGTGATGCAGTGCCGCACCTGTCATGATAAGTAAAATACTATCAATGATAAAATAAAACACATTTGACCACTTGACTGTTCTATAAAACTGTTTAAGAAAACGTTTTCCTAATTATTTCAACACTTCAACAGTCAAAATTGTGGAATTTACCCATTGCCTGTTCAAACATGGAAGAAACAGTGTAGTGCTGTCACCTCTGGGGGCGCTGTGTCATACACAATATATGAAGTAGGAAGTTGGTGCATGCCCATTGTGGTCTCACTTTACATTGAAATATACATGTTTGATTAATTCAGTTCAATTTAGAATACTTTATTAATCCCAAAGGGAAATTCAGTGTTGTTGTAGCTCATCATCCTGGTTTCATTAAGAGTTGTGTAGGCTGATGGCTGTGGGCAGGAAGGATCTGCAGCAGCCCATCCCACAGCGGATCTGAGGAAACAGGCTGCAGATGCCGATCAGTCCACCTGGACCCAGCCGCCCTTTCCATCCTCCTAGGCAGCAGAACCACCTGAATGTTGGGCAGAACTCCTCCCTGAGCGATGGTCACTCCTCTCAGCAGCTTGTTGAGCAGACAGACAGCTGCAGGTGTCAGGGGATGATCCTGGTCTTTTGTTTTCATGAGCCACATTTCCTGCCAGTTCCAAGGATCTCAGCATTCAGTCACTCACCTCCACCAGGTAGACAGAGATGCATACATGGTGCCTCTTTTACAACTCATTTGGTAGTTGTGGCTGTATTTGAGGTAAAATTTGAGCTTTGATATGTTAATTAGCTGCTTGTATAAACCACCTTGTTGTCATGTCACGCTTCATAACAAATATCTAAATGTATAAAGGTTTTCATTAAAAATCCTTCCAGCTGTCCAGCATTCAGTACCAGAGGAAGTAATCATCCAAAAAAGTGATGCACAACCAGAAAAAAAGGAAACAAAGTTTCAAAAGCAATATGCTATACTCCAACGTGCAGCCAACTTAAGCGGTGCAATTACAGATTTGTATGTGTTCTAGAATATTGTTATATGCCCATATTTATTTCACATATTACACATGTGCCACACATGCTTATGTTCTACAGTCAGTCTAATATATTGAATGAATGCATGACTTATTTCTTCCATCTAATGTGTCATAAATGCACGGTGAAAATACACAGGATGAGGCTGAAAGTACCGTGCTGCATTGATAGGGGCAGTGCTGCCCCATAGAGACAATTACATGTCATTGTTCTTCTGTTACAGAGGGGTGGGGTTCTAGCAAAACTATAATGTTCCCCTTCTGTCAGGTCACTGCAGTGCAACACATATATATGGGAATTGCGCCACCGCGCGGTTCACCTGAAGCATTACAATCACGCCTTTTAAGGCAAGTGAGACGTCTACGTCTCCAGAGGCCACGCCCCTCTGGAATAAAAGATGGAGGACGCCTCACGATTGCCCTCTTTTGCGCACTTGACCATTTGTTTAAACCTGAATCTATGTGGGATTATTCTCTCTGGCTAAACTGCCTGACCGGAGGCGAGCACGCTCCCTACCTAAGGCGTCACGAGAGAGCACCATCACGCGAACTGCTTAGTTGGCTGACTAAGCCCAGAAGAACTGCTGTTCACAGCCTGCTGGCTCTTGCTAACTAGCCGCACGCTCTCACTGTTAGCTCCGTCTAACTTGTTAGCTTCGTCTAACCGAGACACCTGCGACGAACAGCACAACTGAAATTTTGATGCCTTCCACCGCCATGGCTCCTGAGAAGGCGAAGAAAAAGACAAAGCACTCGGGCAAGGCTACAAGACCGGCTAGCCCCGGGTCACGGCCCTGCCCGAACAACTGCAGCTTCACCATCGCTGTGTCCTACACCCACGAGGCCTGCCCCGTGTTCCTGGGAATGGTTCATGCTAAAGCCGCTTTAGCTAACCCAGACGCGTGCACACACTGCAGCCAGCTCCGTCTGTCTGTGAGGGAGTGGCGTGTGGAGTTTGTGGCCAAGACGATGGAGAAGGCTAGTGCGATGAAAGACTTTCTCCCACCCGAACCGCTCAGGCCCTCAGCTGAGCTTGAGGCCAACTTGATGGAGGGGACTGCGGCCCTGACTTGAGGGGACAGAGTGGACCTCGACGAGGAGATGGGGAACAGCTCGGCCCAGCCCAACTTTTCCAAGTTCGACTCACGTGAGCTCCTTCACTCAGATGAAGCATCCCTCACAGCCTCGTGCGACATGTCAGACGTGGACGACGAACAGGGAGACGACGGAGACTCCGAGGACCTCTCCCAGGGAGTGACACCAGCTCAGGGCGAGACAGACGGCTCCAGCACGGCCCTGCTCGAACTGTGCCGCAGGGCAGCTGAGACTCTGAAGGTGAGCTGGCCTGAACCTCCACCTCGCCAGAAACAGACCAGACTGGCAGGCAGCTACTTTTTGGAAAGGCAGCAGGTCCCGGTGAGACACAAGATACCTGTGTTTCCAGACTTTCTCACTGAGCTGACCCGCTCATGGGCGGCCCCGAAAGCACCACTCTCCCTGCCTTTGGCTCAGTTCCTGGATGTTGAAAACATGGAGGCGGCGAGCCTGGCTTACATATTGCTGATGGACAAAACTCTGGCAGCGTACTTGGTGCCAAAGACTTCTAGCTCTAAGCCAACACTCCCGAGCAAAGCGTGCCGCACGATGGCGCTCCAACAGGAGAAAAGCTACCGAGCTCAAGGCCTCGGCACGTGCGCTGAACATGGCATCCATGTTCCAGGCCTATCAGGCTGAGAAGCTGCAAGAGCTCCAGCAGTCAAACTCCAAGAAGCAGGCTGCTGACGTGCTGGAGGAAACACGCAGGACAGCTGACTTCATCCTCCGCCTGACGTGTGCTCCAGCAATCACACAAAGCCATGGCTGAGTTGTTGGTGGCACAGAGGCATCTGTGGCTCACGTTGACAGAGCTACCTGAGAGCCAACGTTCCACGTTCCTCCACTAAGCTGTGGAGCTCTCAGGAATATTTGGAGGTGCCCTGGAGAAGATCCAGCACCGCTGTGACCAGAGGCGCAAACAGGAAGAGGCCCTGCGTGAGGGTCTACCCAGAAAGCAATTTTCACACCAGAGGGACTCCAGTGGACACAGGAACGTGCCACAGAGACAGCATTCGATTCCTCGTAGACCTGCTCAGAAGCGACCAAACCTAGACTCAGGTGAGCAAAGAGCTCCGTCCGCCTCAGAGCCACGTGGCCGCGCACTGCAGTGTCAGACCTGGTCCAAGCACTGGTTCGTCCCCAGGCAAGCTGGACAGTCTGGACGGCCTAGGACGGTGTCCACGAGCAGAGACAGGAAGCAGAAGTCAGCCTAACTTCACAGCTGCTTCAAGAAAAATCCAGGCCTCTTCACCCCAGAGGAAAAAGAAGGGCCGACTGTTTTTTACCACAGACTACGGTCAAGAAACCCAGACTGACAAGTTTGTTCAACAATGCACAAAACACTTTTTCCCGTGTGTGTAATAAAGAACAATTATTGTTTTCAGACAATAAAAGCTCAAAATGTGAAAAGTGTCCTGTTTTACGAATCAGCACGAAAACACCACCTTTTCACAAAACCAGGGTCAATAAGGAGATCACACAGTCGTTCAGCACAGCCTGTCAACCCACCTCTAATAAGACCAAGAAAAAAACTGGGCAACATGATTCCACATTATGTAGAACGGCACTATCGAATAAGTCCAACTCCGCCATTAACACAACGTCCACTAGAGGGTGACACAGATCCTCAGATGGAACTAAGCTTCCTTTCACATAGCAAGCACGTTGTGACTCTCACTCCCCCTCCCCTCCTGAGACAACTTAATATGCCTTCCAGGCTCGCTGCTCGTGCGAGTGCGTGGGCAGCCTGCGAACCCTTGCGGTGGATGATGGAAGTTGTAGTTCAGGGATACAAATTGCAGTTCTGCAGATGTCCACAACCCTAACAACGGTGGTTACGTCATCGATCAGTGCAGCTCGTGCCCAGACGCTGAGAGAAGAAATCAGCTCGCTTTTAAACAAGGGTGAAGTCAAAATCGTCCCTTCTTAGGATGTGAACAGGGGACTTTACAGCAAATACTTTGTTGTCCCAAAGAGAGGGGGCGCTCTCAGACCTATTTTGGATCTAAGACGTTTGAACGGGCGACTCAGAGCATACAAATTCAAAATGTTGATGCTGAGACAAGTGATCCAGTCCGTGCGCCCGGGAGACTGGTCATGGATCTGAAAGATGCTTATCTGCATATCAGCATCCGGCCGAGCCACCGGAAGTTCCTACGCTTCGCCTTCAAGGACAACACATTTGAATTCTAGGTTTTGCCTTTTGGCCTCAGCACAGCGTCCCACGTATTCACAAAATGCCTGGAGGTGGCGTTGTCACCCATGAGGGCTCAGGGCGTCCGAGCGCTGGATTACATCGACGACGTTCTGATTCTGGGGAGCTCCAGAGAACAGGTGAAATTACACACAGAGCATGTGATGTTACACCAAAAATCTCTAGGTTTTGTGATAAATTCAGTAAAAAGTCCCTTATCTCCATCATAGCTAATAATTTTCCTTGGTCTGGAGTTGAACTCTGTTCTGTACAGAGCGAGGTTGTCAGAAAAACTAGTCTTAGACCTGCAGCACTGTTTAGCTCTGTTCAGACTGGGTAGAACTGTGACTTTAAAGTGTTGCCAACGTCTTCTGGGCCTCATGGTAGCAGGACTGGTTGCTTTTTACATCGGTTTACTGAAAATGCATGCTTTCCAGATTTGGGTGAGCATGCAGCAGCAAGGTCCCGCCACCCTGCTACAAATGATGACAGTGGACTCAGCCTGCCTGGAAGCTCTGCAGCCATGGAGGGACACCTCCATGATGAGCAGAGACGTCCCACTAGGCAGGGTACTGTCTCGAGTGTTGGTGACAACGGATACGTCCAAGTCCGGTTGGGGCTTCCTTTGTCAAAATCAGCACACACGAGGGATGTGGTCCCAGTAGGAGGCCCAGCTACACATAAACAGCTGGAGCTGCTTGCTATGTTCCTGTCGTTAAAACATTTCTACAGGAGGGGTCTGATTTCATGTCAACATGTTCTAATCAGATCGGACAACACCTGTGTGGTCTCCTATGTCAACAGAGAGGGGGTACTCACTCCCCACCCTTCCTGAGGCTGACCCAGGAGCTGTTAACGTGGTGCAGCTCACGTCTCCTGTCACTCAGAGTGACGCACGTGCCAGGAGAGCTGAACCACGGGGCGGACGCCCTGTCGAGAGGAGTGCCTTTCCACTCAGAGTGGCATCTGCACCCGTGCATTGTGAACCAGATCTGGGCACAATGCGAGAGGGCATACGTATATCTGTTCGCCACCAAGGAAAACGCCTACCTTGCTATGTTTCACTCCATACAGGACGTGAACGCATCACTCGGGTCAGGCGCGTTCGTCCACGAGTGGCCGGCGAAAAAGCTCTATTATGCCTTCCCCCTGTAGCGTTAATTCAGCCGACGCTGGAACGTGTACGCAGGTAGGGCCTCTCTCTGATCCTGGTAGCATCCAAGTGGCAAAAGAAGGCTTGGTTTGCAGAGCTGATCTCACTGTTAGCAGGAACACCGTAGCAGCTGCCTGCTCACAAAGACCTTGGCCCACGGGCAAATCTGGCATCCACGACCGAGCCTGTGGCAGTTGTGGGTCTGGCCGCTGAGAGGATCAAACTGATCAACTTTGGTTTACTCATTAAGGCGGTAAATACAATTCAGAATGCACGTGC
>JBBPBX010003990.1:10520-37759 GCA_038048925.1 Garcialebias charrua
GGTTCTGATGTGGGCTCACACAGTGAGTTTCAACAGTCCTGACCATCGTCATATTATCACAGACCGGTCATTTCTCAGGAGAAACATTCTGATCTGATCTTCTTGAAGCTCGTCGGACCTTCTGGTACCTTCAGGTTCTGTTCACCGAACACTCAAAACACTGAACAGCATTTAGAAGTTTTACTGACAGCCGGCCACTGCGTGTTAAACCTGACAACAACGAGGTGATCCAGAACCAGATCCAGATCCAGAACCGAGCTCGGATCCGATTCAGTCTCAGCAGAAGAGCCGGTTCTGGTGTTCACCGCCGTAAATAACTTAACATTAGATTTTGAGGTTCCGGTGTACAACGGGGACACTTCAGGGCAGGGTCAGAGGCAGCGGCGGCCCATGAAATGTCCACCAGGGGGGGCTATTTCTAAAAATAAAATAGTTCCAAGTTCAAATCTGTTTATTTATCAAATGCAGATTAATACAAGGTCAACAGAATAATTTAATGCTCAGGATGAGAAGAACCAATTTGACTCACTAAAACAACAAAGAACAAACAAAAATATATATAAATAAATAAATTATATATAAATTATAGAAAGGAAAATAAGTGAGATTAAAACATTTCTGCATTTCTACTTGCAAGAGGCTTTGTTTTCATTCTCCAGATCAATACAGTGTTAAGAAATAGTAAAACACCACAAGTGACATTTAGTATATAAAATTATTAATGTTTGATCATTTTTTATAAGCAAATTAAAATAAATGTAGCCATCAGAGTCCAATACTGTACAATAACCTGCTGGCAACCTAACTCCACAAACAAACAAAGAAAAAAACTCACCAGTTGCCACTTTTAGAATAAACAGTCAGCTGAAGGCTTTTATCACAAACAGCCATCTAAAATTTGCATATCAGTCAGAAATGCAAATAGACATTAGATAAAGTGCTTTCAATGATTTAAAACATACCTGCAGCCAGCCTGCTTGTCACTGCACGGCTCATTTTCCAGAAATAAATAAATAAACGACCGGAAGCATGCGCGATCGGTAGGTCGTGGGTACAGCCTCATGTTGGAGATGGCGGGCGCTGAAATCTGCGCCCAGCATCTTTCCATTGTTTTGCAACGTTGTGGAATAACTGCGCATGCGCCATTTATAAAGAGAGTCAATGGAAAAGATTCATGCACGCACAGGACAGGAAATATGTCACCAATCAGAAAACGTTTTTTTGAAACAAACTATATAACTCATTACTCATAAAATATTTATCCTACACAACTAAAAACAATGCATATATTTTGAAATATTTTTATTTTATTA
Organism: Garcialebias charrua; assembly: GCA_038048925.1. Taxonomy (NCBI): domain Eukaryota; kingdom Metazoa; phylum Chordata; class Actinopteri; order Cyprinodontiformes; family Rivulidae; genus Garcialebias; species Garcialebias charrua. The sequence continues at coordinate 11,834 of JBBPBX010003990.1, forward strand.
TTTCATTTTTTTTTAAGTCTTCAATGTAAAATGGTCCAGAAGTTCCAGTGGGGCGGCGCCCTAGCGCCCCCATTGGCCGGCCGCCCCTGGTCAGAGGAGGTTTGGACGACAGGTGGTCCTCCAGTTCTGCAGCAGCTCAGAACCAGCATCATGTCTGTCCCAGAGGGAGGAGATCAGAACCAGTAGTTGGCTGCTGGAGGCCCAGTGGACTCGGAGCGACGAGCTGCAACTGGTCCTGGTAGAGCTGGAACAAAACGACTCATCAGAATGAAGTTCGATGAGAACAGCAGTAGAGTTTCTCTCCTCACCTGAAAGTTCACGTCTGGCGGCTCTTTGGGTCTCAGGGTCTGCCGGGCCCGGTTCACCTGCCTCACCAGGTTGGTTGGGTTTGGGACGACAAACGAGTTGGTTGGCTGTAAATCAGCCATGACATGTTCTACGACAGCTGAGGCAGAACAGAACACGTGTTCTTTGGCGTAGGACTTCACCTGGAGGCAGAACATGAGAGATGTTAACGCTGCGGTCGTACAGTATTTCATGAAATTACTCAATACCTTCGCTTTCAGCCTGGTGGTGAAGACGCTGCCCGGTTCTGGTGGGTGGATGTGGGTCTTGTTACCATGAATGAAGTCCTGTCCTCGCTGGATCACCGTGGCGGGACAGCGGTGATTCCTTCTCCTCACACAACACCACCAGTAGGTGGTGGCACCAGATTTTCTCTGGACACACGAGAACAAAATATACACCAGCCACAGGAGACTGAAGGTGGAGGACAATGTCTTTGTCCTTCAGTTACTGGTCTTTACCTTGACAGTGTAGCAGAACCCTTCTCTGTCCACCAGCTTGTCTTTGCCGCGGTTCGAGCTGGCCTCGATGACTTCAAACGCCACAGGTTGGTTTACAGCCATGAAGACGTTGTCCTCGAGGACATCCAGGTCCTCCGGCAACAAATCATCCAGGTCATAAGGTCTGTGTCCAGGAGCACCCCCTCTCTGAACAGAGGACATCCCACTGAGAAGGAGTGAGAGGGAGGATGTGCGCTGAGGACAGTCAGGCCTGTTTTCACCTGGAACAGCAAACAGGCTGTAAGAATCAGACCCACAGTGTTCTAAACACAAAACCAGCCGGTGGAGTTTTTCAGACCGTTAGAAAGCCCAACGAGTCGTCTGTCCACTGAGGCACAACTTGTAAAGATCCTCCATCCAAGGAAAGAACAGATAAACCAGTGGGTAAAGCCCTTAAAAAAGTTGCCAACCCCCTGCAGTACTTCCTGTTGGTACGGACTCGTAACTCCAGGTATTGGTCTCAGGTGTAAGACTGGAACCAGTCGATATGCGCTCCGTCCTGTTTGTCCCATTAGAAGGCCCATTTAATGGGCCAACTAGAACCTGGTGTTCCTCTATACAGCTCTGGAGCCATTTCCAAGTTGAGGACCAAGTCCCATTCATTCAACCTTTATAAATACAGATTAATCTCATTGAGCCTCAGGGACTCATTTACAAGAGAGACCTGAGTTTAACAAAGAGTGATGACAACAGTGGACAATCATAAAAGAAAGCATTGAGAACAAATGAAAGAAAATGGTATTAAAAAAACTAAACAAAAACAGCTAGGTTGTACGGTGATGTAGAAAACTAAAAACAGGAACAGGTCTGCTCTGTTTTTTCCAGGAACTTAACAGATGTTTAGAGAGGTCAAGGTCGAGAGCTTCAGATCTTTTTACAAGATATTCCATGAAACAGGAGCGGAGTAGGAGAAGGTCCTTTTTCCATGTTCAGTTCTCACTGATGGAACACTGCAGGTAATCATGTCCTGAGAGCGCACACTGTAGCTGCACTCACGCAAAGACATGTAGGAGGAGATGTATGAGGGCAGCAGACCAAGAAGTGATTTAAAGATGAAAATGTACCAGTGGAAGAGTCTGCGTGAGGTTAATGATGTCCAGTTAACCAGTGAATACAGGGTGCAGTGGTGGGTACGATAATCACAGCCAGTTATGAATCTTAGTGCACCATGATAGACAACATCCAACATCTGCAGGGTGCTTGTAGGAGCATTCATGTAGATAATGTCACCGTAATCAATGGAGGGAAGGAAAGTCACAGATACAAGGTGTTTCCTAACATTCAATGTTAGACATGATCTGTTTCTGAAAAAGAAACCGAGTTTAACTTTCAGTTTCTTTACTAGGTTTCCCAAATAGTTTAAAGAGAGATGTGCATCGACCAGGATATCCAAATATTTATAGGAATCAACAAAATCAATAGGGACACCATTTGAGGATAAAATCAAATGAAGAACTGCTGGGACCGACTTCCTGTTTGAAAAAAGCATCCCTTTGGTTTTATCAGCATTTAGGACAAGTTTGAGACGGAACAAATCTGACTGGATGATGTCAAAAGCGGATTGCAAAAACTGGAAAGTCTTAGCAACTGTTTTAGCTCGACAGTAAACAACTGTATCATCAGCATAGAAATGCAAGGATGTATCAGGGATGCTCTGACCTACATTAGCTATGTATTTGTAAAAAGGGTGGGTCCTAAGACTGAGCCTTGTGGTACACCATTGTTAACCATTAAATAACTGGAGGAAGAATCGTTATGTTGAACACATTGCCTCCATTCTGAAATATAGTTAATGAACCAACCAATGGTGTGATCTGAAAAAACAGTTTCTGAGAATCCTACACTATGACATGAGATGTCATGGTCCACAGTGTCAAAAGCTTTAATAATAATAATAATAATGAATTCAATTTATAACGCACTTTTCATTAGTGAAAATCTCAAAGTGCTACACACATTGAATGCTACACACATTCATACACCGGTAGCGGCAGACTACCATGCAAGGTGCTTTCCAGTCCTACCGGGAGCAACTCGGGGTTAAGTGTCTTGCCCAAGGACACAACGACACATGGTGTGGGGAACCGGGATTCGAACCGCCAACCTTCCGATCGGGGGACGACTGCCATTACCACTACGCCACGGCCGCCCCTTTATCTTTAGACAGGTCCAGAGCCATATAAAGTGAGAGTTGCGACACTTCCATAGAGTTCCATTGTAAGAATGGAATGCAGAGGTCACGTGGGTCATGGAGGGGGCGATTTGTTCCATGGCTCTGGTTACAGTCTGAAGCTGCCTGCAGTAGCGCTCCATCGCCGCCAGAGGGCGCAGCTCCACAAGGTTTCCATAGCCGTAGTTTGGAACGATTGACTGCCTGTCGGCGAGATCAAAGCGTGTCGGAACTCTCTATATATATGGCTCTGGACAGGTCTAAGTAAATTTCAGTTAGTTTCAGTTACCAGAGTGCACTCTCAGTTCTTTTCCTTTTATGCAAGCTTGTTAATGAGTTGGTTGCCCCACTCCCCTCAGGAAGGATGTTGAGGAGCATTAAGTGTAGAACCACTAGACTGATGAACAGCTTCTACCATGAAGCTGTTAGACTCATGAATCTCTAACCAGGAAAATCACTGAGAAAAAAATAAATCACTGTAATGCCACTTGATTGTTGATACGTGTTGCTGATCTCATACTGCTGATTAATTTCATGTTGCTGTTGCCAGCACAGAAGATCAACATCATCAGGTCAGGACTCTGCGGTCTACACTCATCTCCAGGCCAGCGGTCACTCTTTCAGGGATGAAGATGTTCACATCCTTGATAGAGAGGAACAATGGTTTGAGAGAGGAGTAAAGGAGGCCATCTTTGTGAAAAGAAACCGTCCATCATTAAACAGAGGTGGAGGCCTCCGGGTTCAACTGTCCCCCACTTACAATGCTGTTATTGCTAGTATCACTCAGCCCTCTGTGAATAGCAAACAACCATCAGGGTGTTAACGATCCATCGTCAGGCTGATGGTCCTCCTTGATCATGTGAGCAGCTGGTTTCAGGCTGTCATCAGCCAACTGGTTGATCCACTGTGGGAGGGTGCTATTTATAAGACTGAGCTGAACACAGCTTCTCAGACTGAGGAAGTCTTTCGGACGAAAGACGAAACGTTTCTACAGTTTTTTTTTTTGCTTTGTTTTGTTTTGTTTTTTGAATGTCCAGAGGACCAGACTTAGCTTTTTTGGATTTTTCTACCTGGATTATTGAGCATGCATCAGGGTATTCATGTTGCTGTTTGTGCTCATCTGCTCACACACTCATGTTCGTGCTGCTGTTTGACGTATTTTTGTACTACTAGCGCTTAGTGTATTCTTGCTGGTGAAGATTCTCAGTCGTCCAGGACATCAAAAAAGGCGTTCAATACAGGATCAACTGGTTCTCACAGCTTCCATTCTTTCAGAATTGAAAAAGACTTCTGGACAGAAGTCGAAACGTTTTCTGCAACAAATAAAGTCCAGTTGATCCTCTATTGAACGCCTTTTTTTTGATAGTGTATTCTTAGTTCATGTCTTGGATCTTATCACTGTTTCTTTTCCATTTTATACTTTTGTTGGATGTAACTGGGACCCTCTTATCACTGTTTCTTTTCCATTTTATACTTTTGTTGGATGTAACTGGGACCCTGTGTACACGGTTTTGTTCCACCATATGTACCACATGTGGTGCAAATGACAAATAAGGAAACTGTTGACTTTGACTAAAAACTTGTTGACTTTCCAAGCTGTGCACCTTCACCTCACAGTCTGCACTCTGTAACTGGACCCAAAGGTTCTGTGGTACAACCCGGCCTGCTGCACCCACCACACACGGAGACAACTCCATGCTGTGGAGCTGCACTCAGGATGAGTCCCGTGGAGACGGGTTCTGGTATTTTTATATAAAAACACACAAAGATGGAGAAATCAGTCCTTGGTCTCTGAGCTCAAGAACCAGACAGACTAAATCCACTACAGTCCTGTAAATAAAAATTATTTACTTTGGTTAAAAACATTTGTTTTATTGACCATTTTTCATCGAGGCAAACCGGTTTGAAAGCCGTTCAGTGGAAATGAAAATAAAGGTTTGCAGTAAAGCGTAAAACAGTGTGAACAGAGCCTGAAGACACTGAAATCCAGACGAATAACTTGGAGAAAAGGACCAATCAGAAGAAGTCTTCTGGGGAGCTGGAGGGCAGCTCTGAGCTGGTCAGACCCACAGACCTACAGGAGGGGGACCTGATGTCGACGGTATTAGAATATTAACGAGTCCAACTCTTCTCTTCCTGCACTCGTTGGACTCTCAGCAGTTTGATCAGACCAAGTGTGGTCTGATATTCAAAGTAACGCCTGGAAAACGGGTCCGGGTCCTATTTTTCTCATCTTCTAACGAGGATTTCATGACATCATTTGAAAGAGAAAACCTCAAACCAGATTTATATTTCAGCATTTCCCAGCTGGAGTTGAACGCATCTCATTAGTTTTTGGTTCTGCTCAGAAACGTGCTTCAAAACGTCCTTTAGGATTAAATTTCAGACATTTCCTTACAGAAGGAAATACATTGAAATACATTGAAGGTATTTCTTCATCATGTTTTGATAAAATCCAGTCATCTCAAATAGAGCACCTTGTGACCCGATCCTCGGGTCGACATGACCGGTTCCATTTATAGTTCCTTAAAAACGTTGGTTACGTATTGTAACCCCAGATTCTATGAGTGTAAGCATAGCCTTTTAAAAGCTACGTTAATTGGGTTTATTCCTTCAGTGTGGCGCGAAGCGCAAAGGGATAAACCCAATTAGCGTAGCTTTTAAAGGGCGGAGCTTACACAAAATAGAACTGTCCCAACAGCAAAATAATTAATAAACACATTGGTAAGTTAAATACAGCAGTCCCTCACTACTCCGTGGTTCGACTTTTGCAGACTTGTTCTTTTGCGGTTTTTCAAAGTGAGATGAGACACATTGGCTGATTGATGGATGAGCCACACGAGCAGCATGCGTTGCTTATTTAAAATATTACAGTATTTAAATTTAAAATGTTTATTTACACCGAAGGAGGAAGATTGGGAGCAACAGGTGATGCGTGTGACTGCAGCCCGGCAGAGAGAGATCATGACATTCTGTGCTCTTTTGCAGCGTTTAGAGTTTAGAAACATTGTTTGAAACATTGCAAGTGGGGAGTGGTGTCGCAGTCAGAACTTTAATTATTTAAAGAGACAAACTGACCGGTGAAACTGAAATACATTTTTATCTTACTATTAGGGGTGCAGGATTTTTTTTAATTTTATTTTTTTAAGAATCTTGATTCTGAGTCCTGGCGATTCAGAATCGATNACTAGCGCTTAGTGTATTCTTGCTGGTGAAGATTCTCAGTCGTCCAGGACATCAAAAAAGGCGTTCAATACAGGATCAACTGGTTCTCACAGCTTCCATTCTTTCAGAATTGAAAAAGACTTCTGGACAGAAGTCGAAACGTTTTCTGCAACAAATAAAGTCCAGTTGATCCTCTATTGAACGCCTTTTTTTTGATAGTGTATTCTTAGTTCATGTCTTGGATCTTATCACTGTTTCTTTTCCATTTTATACTTTTGTTGGATGTAACTGGGACCCTGTGTACACGGTTTTGTTCCACCATATGTACCACATGTGGTGCAAATGACAAATAAGGAAACTGTTGACTTTGACTAAAAACTTGTTGACTTTCCAAGCTGTGCACCTTCACCTCACAGTCTGCACTCTGTAACTGGACCCAAAGGTTCTGTGGTACAACCCGGCCTGCTGCACCCACCACACACGGAGACAACTCCATGCTGTGGAGCTGCACTCAGGATGAGTCCCGTGGAGACGGGTTCTGGTATTTTTATATAAAAACACACAAAGATGGAGAAATCAGTCCTTGGTCTCTGAGCTCAAGAACCAGACAGACTAAATCCACTACAGTCCTGTAAATAAAAATTATTTACTTTGGTTAAAAACATTTGTTTTATTGACCATTTTTCATCGAGGCAAACCGGTTTGAAAGCCGTTCAGTGGAAATGAAAATAAAGGTTTGCAGTAAAGCGTAAAACAGTGTGAACAGAGCCTGAAGACACTGAAATCCAGACGAATAACTTGGAGAAAAGGACCAATCAGAAGAAGTCTTCTGGGGAGCTGGAGGGCAGCTCTGAGCTGGTCAGACCCACAGACCTACAGGAGGGGGACCTGATGTCGACGGTATTAGAATATTAACGAGTCCAACTCTTCTCTTCCTGCACTCGTTGGACTCTCAGCAGTTTGATCAGACCAAGTGTGGTCTGATATTCAAAGTAACGCCTGGAAAACGGGTCCGGGTCCTATTTTTCTCATCTTCTAACGAGGATTTCATGACATCATTTGAAAGAGAAAACCTCAAACCAGATTTATATTTCAGCATTTCCCAGCTGGAGTTGAACGCATCTCATTAGTTTTTGGTTCTGCTCAGAAACGTGCTTCAAAACGTCCTTTAGGATTAAATTTCAGACATTTCCTTACAGAAGGAAATACATTGAAATACATTGAAGGTATTTCTTCATCATGTTTTGATAAAATCCAGTCATCTCAAATAGAGCACCTTGTGACCCGATCCTCGGGTCGACATGACCGGTTCCATTTATAGTTCCTTAAAAACGTTGGTTACGTATTGTAACCCCAGATTCTATGAGTGTAAGCATAGCCTTTTAAAAGCTACGTTAATTGGGTTTATTCCTTCAGTGTGGCGCGAAGCGCAAAGGGATAAACCCAATTAGCGTAGCTTTTAAAGGGCGGAGCTTACACAAAATAGAACTGTCCCAACAGCAAAATAATTAATAAACACATTGGTAAGTTAAATACAGCAGTCCCTCACTACTCCGTGGTTCGACTTTTGCAGACTTGTTCTTTTGCGGTTTTTCAAAGTGAGATGAGACACATTGGCTGATTGATGGATGAGCCACACGAGCAGCATGCGTTGCTTATTTAAAATATTACAGTATTTAAATTTAAAATGTTTATTTACACCGAAGGAGGAAGATTGGGAGCAACAGGTGATGCGTGTGACTGCAGCCCGGCAGAGAGAGATCATGACATTCTGTGCTCTTTTGCAGCGTTTAGAGTTTAGAAACATTGTTTGAAACATTGCAAGTGGGGAGTGGTGTCGCAGTCAGAACTTTAATTATTTAAAGAGACAAACTGACCGGTGAAACTGAAATACATTTTTATCTTACTATTAGGGGTGCAGGATTTTTTTTAATTTTATTTTTTTAAGAATCTTGATTCTTAGTCCTGGCGATTCAGAATCGATTCTAAAAGCCCCCAAATTATTATGTTTTTTTTTTTACATTAAAACCCAAAAGATAAAGAAAATAAAACCATATCTCATAGTATATGAAAGAATACATAAAATGAAAGGTGGCAGAAAGAAGAAGAAATCTGACCCGAACCAGTGACCTCCAGGACCCGATAAGGATAAAGCGGGTAAAGATGATGGATAGATGCTTTTGTTGAAAAGATTTACCAAACAAATCTTTTAAACAAAATCCATCCATACACATTTGAAACATGGATGAATGCAATATGATTTTGAAGTCTATTTTATTTTGAGTTAAATGTTTATGCTGAAATCTTTTACGTTTGTATTTTGAATTATTTGTGATGGACTGGAGACATGTCCAGGGTGTCCCCTGCCTCTCGCACAGTGACTGCTGGATATAGACACCAGTGACCTCCAGGACCCGATTAAAGCTGCTGCATTCTATTCATATACCCATCTGCTGTATTTATACTGTATTATTTGACATTGTGCTGGTGAAGATTCTCAGTCGTCCAGGACATGATAAAATCAAAAAAGGCGTTCAATACAAGATCAACTGGACTTTATTTGTTACAGAAGACGTTTCGACCTCTATCCAGAGGAATTCATCAAATCAAATTAAATTTGAATTGATAATGAGATCCTCATTGCTAGGTTGAAGCAGTGGGTGGGCATCTCAGGATCAGCCCTAAACTGGTTCAGATCCTACCTCTCTGACAGGTCTTTTTGTGTGTCCATCAATGATTTTACTTCTGCAGTGGCGGCTCTTAAATGGGGGGTTCCGCAGGGGTCCATCCTGGGTCCTCTCTTGTTCTCCTTATACCTGCTGCCACTCGGTGCTATTTTCCGGAAACACAATATACCTTTCCACTTCTACGCTGATGACTGTCAAATCTACTTCCCCCTAAGACAAAATGGTACAGGCTCTATTCAACCTCTGCTCGACTGCCTGGCTGACATCAGGGACTGGATGGCTTTAAATTTCTTAAGCTTCAATGATAAGAAGTCTGAAGCCATATTGTTCCTTCCCAATGACACAACCTCAAACCACTGCATTGACCTGTCTGCTCTACCCCTGTCCGAAAAACAAAAAGTCAAAAATCTGGGAGTGATAATGGATCCTTCCATGAAACTCAACAGTCATGTAAACATGATCGTCAAATCCTGTTTTTTCCAGCTGAGGCGTCTGTCTAAGCTGAAGCCCATATTATCCAAAAAGCACCTGGAGACAGTGATTCACGCATTCATTACATCTAGGCTTGATTACTGCAATTCACTTCTGTTTGGCGTCAGTCAAGCCACCATTGCACGATTACAACTGGTTCAGAACGCAGCTGCCCGATTTTTAACCAGCACACGCAAAAGAGAGCACATTACACCAGTCTTGGCCTCCCTTCACTGGCTACCGGTTCATCTTCGAATCCAATTCAAAATTCTCATGTATGTCTACAAATCGCTGAACAGTCTCGCCCCCGCCTATCTCTCAGATCTGATACACCCATATGTCCCTCCACGTGCTTTGAGGTCAGAGGATCAGGTACTCTTAATAGTTCCAGAAACTCGCCTTAAGCGCAGGGGTGACAGGGCGTTCTCTGTAGCAGGCCCAAGACTCTGGAACGAGTTACCGCTGCTCATCAAACAGGCCCCCTCCCTCTCGGTTTTCAAATCCCGGTTAAAAACTCACTACTACTCCATTGCTTTCAATGCCAGCTGATTTGTATTGGATCGTTTGATTTATGATCTGCAATGTTTTTATGTTTTTCGTGTTGTACTTCATTGTCTGTGTTGCCTGTTGCGTGTTTGTTTGTCCAGCACTTTGGTGTGGACTTGTTCCTGTTTAAAGTGCTTTATAAATAAAATGGTATGGTATGGTATAGGCTGATTGGTAACTCTTCTCTAGGTGAGAGAGTGAATGGTTGTTTGTCTCTCTGTGTCCCTGTGATGGACTTGCGACCCGTCCAGGGTGTACCCCGCCCCTCGCACAGTGATTGCCAGACATGGACACCGGCGACCCCTGTGACCCAAAATGGAAGAAGCGGGTAAAAGATAATGGATGGATGGATCTTATATCAAAATTTTATGTGATAGAAAAGAGAAGACAGATTTTTTTGTTCCGGAGAGGTTGTTTCTGGTAGGAAGGATTTCTTAGTTTCACGCCTACATTTCTCAACAGACAAATACACCGGTACCTGAACATATGAGAACGAGGGATTCTTGGCCAAAAGCTGGTCATGCAGTAAGAAGCTTTGAAGAAAATGGTTGACACTGAGGCTTCGGTGCCATTTTAATCGACGCCGCCTCGTGCACCAAAATGGCTGAGCGCTGAATTTTGTATTTCACATGTGCGTAAAATCATGCGCGTAGGCAAGGGGGGTTCGGGGGGTTCGAACGAACCGCCCACTTTTAAAGGAGAAGTTGACAATGCCAAACTAATGTGTCTGGATAGCCTAATGGATAAAGCGTCTGCCTTCAGTCCCAAAGCTCGTGGGATCAAGTCCTGCATGGTACAACGTTTTTTTTTTATTTATTCATTCCAAATTAAAAAAGCACAAGAAAACTATTTACAAAACAGCAAGGAATAAAACAATGCATTAAATGAAAGGAATCAGACGAAGAAAATAATCTTATCTGCCCCTTCTCAAACTATTTTTTTTTTCAAACACTCGATTCAAACAACTAATTTTACATTTGTCTTTTATTGGATAAAAAAAGTAGTTAATATGCCTGTGAAGAAAGAAGAATGTGTTAACCACAGGCTGTGGTTAACACATTCTTCTTTTTTTATCCAATAAAAGAGTGTTTGAAAAAAAAATAGTTTGAGAAGGGGCAGATAAGATTATTTTCTTCGTCTGATTCCTTTCATTTAATGCATTGTTTTATTTCTTGCCGTTTTGTAAATAGTTTTCTTGTGCTTTTTTAATCTGGAATGAATAAAAAAAATAAAAAAAAACGTTGTACCATGCGGGACTTGAACTCATGAGCTTTGGGACCGAAGGCAAACGCTTTATCCATTGAGCTATCCAGGCACATTAGTATACATTGTCAACTTCTCCTTTAAAACGAACCGCCCCCCACAAAATTCTGGCTATGCCCATGGTAAAATAAACCTTTTAAGTGAGCAATGGATTCCTCCAGAGCCTGCGTCAGACCGTTTTGAACACACTTTAATTAACAAAACCAAACGGACTGACCGGAAACAAAAAGATTAAATTTGGATCAACCTGAAACACCGTGAAAGAACTGCTACAACGTCGTGTGTTGGCGTCTCCAGCAGTCTCAGCTCAGTGAGAAACAAAGAGACGGCCTAAATCAGTAAAAAAATATTTTATTGTTTAATCGAAAAAATCGGTTTTAAAATCAAAACTTTTCTCAATAAACAGGGAGAATATGATGAAAGTACAGGAGCTCCTTCCTGTTGTACTTCAAATAAAAACACCAAGTTGTACAAAGTTAAATGACTGCAAGAATTCAGAAGAAAAAAAAACGAGAGCTGAGAGATGATCAGCTCAAAATAAAACGAGTTCACTTTTTCTTTACACCTGCAGCTACAGATTGTACTTGCAGAGAAAAATGATGGTTCCACCTGGGTCCAGCTGGTTGTAACTGGTTTTAACAGGTTACAACTGATTCTAACTAGTTCCAGCTCGTCCTAATTGGCTCTAACTGGTTCAATTTGGTTCTAGCAGAATCCAATCTTATCGTTTTAATTAAAATCTAATTTGAACAAACTAAAATATAAACGAAGCTGACAGAGAATTTAGGGTAAATAATAAAAATTTAAAAAAAGTTTACCAAACTAACACTTGTGATGTTCTCCAATTTAAGCAAAAATCTAACAAAAGCAAACTTTAAACTGAACAAAAGTCCCCGTTTTTCATCAGAACTTTATGTCGGAGCACACAATCTGTCCTGAAGGCATCCACCCCTCAAACAAAAACAAACGTATTTAATGAAAGAAAACCTGCATTTTATCAAATAACCCCGAGTGAAATTAAAACACGTCTTTTACAACAATTTACAAAGAACAAAAATAATTTGACTCCAAATGTTGAATTTTAGTTCTTCAGTTTCAGGTCACACAAAGTATTTTGACTCAAACTGCAAACAAATACAGGTAGTCCCCGGGTTATGACGGTCTCGAGTTACGACGTTTCGCGGTTACGAACGCCTCCCATTGAAAAGCATTGTTTCAAGTTACGTGGTTTATGCGCCTTTACACCAGAAAATACGGTACAGAAACAAAACTTACAGGAGAAACGAAACTTACAGGAGGGAGCAGGAGGGAGGGAGGGAGGAGCTTGACGCGCTGGAAAACTTCTGGAAACTTACAGGAGACCTCAGGCAGACTGGAGCAGAGGAGGTCAGGACGGGCTAATATGCTAAATATGCTAACTCTGGACCGCGTGTGGAAATACAGGAGACCTTATTGTTTTGAGCGGAGGTTTATGAGGCAGACAGGCTACAGCTGAGCAACAAGCTTTTTTCGCTGTGGACCACGTGAAGCTAAAGGAGCTCGGAGGTGTACGAGCTAACATGCTAACAGACGGAGGAAGTGACCAGCTCCCAGTAAGAAATTAACTCTTTTTTTCCTTCATTATGGCTCCAAATGTATGTGTTTTTTGATAAATATGTAGGGTAATGTGTTAAGTGCTTGGTAAAAATACAGTACTGTACGTATGAGGTGCCATTTGGACGTATTTTCCGACTTACGACGATTTCCGTGTTACGAACGGGCGTAGGAACGGAACTGCGTCGTAACTCGGGGAGTACCTGTATATAAAATATAAAAACCTGAAAAGGTCGTCCAGCAAGTGTCGACTTCTTGTTGTCTAAAGCCTAAAACAGAGTGAACTTTTCACCTGCTGTGGATTTTTGCAGATACGTCACAAATTGGGAAAATCTCAACTTTAACCAAGTCAAAATGGCTGACCCAATGGATAAATCCTCTCAGAAAAATTATTGAGCCTTTTTTTCTGGTTTTGTCCAAGTGTTTTCTGTAAACACGTGGTCAGCCTAGATTTTCTCATCTGAGTGACTCTTCACATGTAACGCTAATTTACCACTTTGGCTGAAACTTTTCCCACATGTTTCACAGACGTACGACTTCTCACTTGTGTGTGTTCTCATGTGAGCCATGAGGGTACGATTCTCAGAGAAACACCTCCCACAAGTGCTGCAGGAGAAGGGTTTCTCACCTGTGTGAACTCTCAGGTGCACTGTCAGATTGCGGCTGTCAGTGAAACTCTTCCCACATGTTTTACATGAGTACGGCCTCTCACCTGTGTGGGTTCTGATGTGGGAATTTAAACTACGGTTCTCGCTGAAACTTCTCCCACAGATTTTGCATGGATAGGGCTTCTCACCAGTATGCGTTCTCATGTGGATCGTTAGATTCAGATTCAGATTCAGATTCAGTTTATTATCGCCATTGTCAATGAACAGGATTCACAGACTAGGAATTTGCTTCGGCATAACGGTGCATAAAATATAAAAACATAAGACACAAAAAACATAGACCATAAAACATCAATACAATCAATACAATATTCAGTGAACAAAAACTACTAAGAAACAGCGCAATTAGAGTGGTGCAATCAAAATACAGTGATACAGTGATTCCCAATCAAAATACAAAGAACAAATACAAAATACAGCGACCAAGGCAAGTTATGAGGTAGCATGGTTATGAGTGTTCAAGAGTCTGACAGCAGAGGGGAAGAAACTGTTTTTATGGCGGGAGGTTCTGGTCCCAATTGACCGAAGCCTCCTGCCTGAGGGGAGTGGTTCGAACAGACCGTATGCAGGGTGAGAAGGGTCAGCTGTGATCCGACCTGCTCGCCTCACAGTCCTGGAGACGTACAGGTCATGGAGAGATGGGAGACTACAGCCGATTACCTTCTCAGCAGAGCGCACAATGCGCTGCAGTCTGTGTCTGTCCCTGACAGTGGCCCCGGCGTACCACACTGTGATGGACGCGCTGAGAATGGACTCGATGATGGCCGTGTAGAACTGCACCATCAGCTTGGCCGGCAGCTTGGCCTTCCTCAGCTGTCGCAGGAAGTACATCCTCTGCTGAGCCTTTTTGATGAGGGAGCTGATGGTTGGCTCCCACTTGAGGTCCTGGGTGATGGTGGTGCCATCACCCAGGACCTCAAGTGGGAGCCAGTGACAGGTGACAACTTCTGCTGAAACTTTTTGCACAAATTTTACAAGAAAAGGGTTTCTCACCCGTATGAATTCTGGCATGGACGGCTAACTCATCACTTCTCTTGAACGTTTTCTTACACATTGCGCAGGAGTATGGTCTCTCTCCGGTGTGAGCCCTCATGTGGGCAGACAAACCACCGCTCTGAATAAAACACTTCCCACAGAAGTCACAACGGTAGGGCTTCTCACCTGTGTGAGTCCTCATGTGAATGGTCAAATGGCCCCCGGAGGTGAAAGACTTTCCACAGGTAGTGCAGATAAAGGTCTTTTCACCTGCGTGGATCTTCATGTGGAAGGTCAGATTGCTGAGCTGGCTGAAAAGTTTACCGCAGGTTTTACAGGAGTATGGCTTCAGTCCGGTGTGGGTTCTCATGTGGACCAGCAGGTTGTTGTATCTTATAAAACTCTTCCCGCAGGTGTTGCAGGAGAATGGTCTCTCACCTGTGTGGGTTTTCCGATGAGCCCTCATGTTGTAGCTCTGAGTGAAAACTTTTCCACAAATGTCACATTTCAGAGGATTTTCAGCATCACCTCTGCTCGTTCCTGGATTTTCCTGATCCAGTCCTTCCTGAGTCTGGTTCACAGGCTCAACAGAATTCTGAGGGAGTAGTCGGCCCCTGCATGGTTCTGGTTCCCCATCGTTACTGTCATCATAGTCAACAGTCACCATAAAGGTATCAGACTCCTTCAGTTCCGGTTCCTCTTCCTCCTGACTGATGCAGAGTTCTGCATCTTCTTCTTTGACCTGTGGAGAATCTGGTTCCTCCTCATTACCTTCCACCTGCAGAGGTTCTGGTTTCTCCTGGTCCAGACCTGAACTCATGTCCAGATTACAGAGTTGGACGTCCTGCTGGCAGATGCAACACCGTGGAAGAGCTGAAAGGATAAGGAAAAACATGTTCATTATTGGGTTCCACAAGAAAACTTCATTTCATCGATCCATCCATTGTCTTTACTCGCTACTTCCTTTTTGGGTTGCAGGGGATCACCGGTGCCCATCTGAAATACACATTTTGTTTTATCTAGGTGGGGTTCTACAGAACCAGCCAGTGCTGGTCCGGCCTGCAGTGGGACAATGATGTGCTTTCATTATTTAGAAAAATATTCATTCAACCTTTATTTAGGCAGGTTAATCTCATTGAGCCTCGAGGACTCATTTACAAGAGAGACCTGTCTACAAACAAAAGAATGATGACAACAGCAACAGTAGATTTTCTTTGAACAATCAACAATAAACAAAAGAGAGAAATACAGATTTTTATTTTTGGTTTTTAAACAAGTTAAAACCAAGATATCAAAGTAGCAAAAACAGACTGATTATAAGGCAGATGTAGAAAATCAAAAACAGGAACATGTCTGCATTGGTTTTTGCCAGGATTCCAACAGATTCTTAAAGGTGCAGTCTGCAGTAATATATTTTTAACATATTTCTTCACTCTGTCACTATCTCCTGACAGACTGATGTTAGACAAAGTAACCTTTGAAAAAAACTATAGTCCCCTTGCTTCTCCAGGTGGTAAATAAGCATTTCTAAAAAGCCATAGTTTGTCTCTCATGATTTGTCCCTCATTGAGGGCGGCCGTGGCGTAGTGGTAAGGGCAGTCGTCTCCCGATCGGAAAGTTGGCGGTTCGACTCCCGGGACCCGCTCCATGTGTCGTTGTGTCCTTGGGCAAGACACTTAACCCTGAGTTGCTCCCGGTAGGACTGGAAAGCACCTTGCATGGTAGTCTGCCGCCACCGGTTTATGAATGTGTGTAGCATTCAATATATGTGTAGCACTTTGAGATTTTCAGTAATGAAAAGTGCGTTATAAATTGAATTAATTATTATTATTAATTAGCCACAGTGACCCGCCGTTAACCAGCCAATAAAAACAGAGCTTCTAACTTCTCACGCTCCTAACCCACGCCCCCCACCCCCATCCCAGCCTGCAGCGGCCGTGCAGGTTCTCGTTGAAATAATTGCAAAGCGATGCAAAACTGTTTTGTATGTGACACAAATGTATTAAATTCCCCTTCTTCATCCCTGATCTGGACTTTTCTTTTGTTTTCTTGCCAAAAGTCAATTGATCGCTTCCTCCTCCGCTGAGTCATGACAGAAACATTGAGGAAATGAATGAATTTGTCACGAGCGAATTAAACTCTGGTTCAACGTGGCTGCAAGAGATTCTGCAGATTTCATGGTGTTCTGGTGTACTGGACCAGCGCTCCGTGTTTTTATTTTATTTTTTAGAACGTTTTATTAACATATAAACACAGAACTTCGCAGCGGCTGACAGGACATGCAGTGGAGGCGGAGCATTCGGAAGCAGAGCTGAATTTCACTGAGAGCAAGAGGGAGCAGAGCCATATATGGCTCTGAGGGGGAGGGACCAGAAACGTGTCTCTGTTCAAAATTTTCCTAAATTCCAGCGTGTTCCAGAAATTACATATTGCACCTTTAAAACCATTTAGAGAGGTCAAGGTCGAGAGCTTCAGATCTTTTTGCAAGATATTCCAGGAAACAGGAGCAGAATAGAAGGTCCTTTTGTCTAGTTCAGTCCTCACTGAGGGAACACTGCAGGTAATCATGTCCTGAGAGCGCACACTGTAGCTGCACTCACACAGAGACATGTAGGAGGAGATGTATGAGGGCAGCAGACCAAGAAGTGATTTAAAGATGAAAATGTACCAGTGGAAGAGTCTGTGTGAGGTTAATGATGTCCAGTTAACCAGTGAATACAGGGTGCAGTGGTGGGTACGATAATCACAACCAGTTATGAATCTTAGTGCACCATGATAGACAACATCCAACATCTGCAGGGTGCTTGTAGGAGCATTCATGTAGATAATGTCACCATAATCAATGGAGGGAAGGAAAGTCACAGATACAAGACGTTTCCTAACATTCAGTGTTAGACATGATCCGTTTCTGAAAAAGAAACCCAGTTTAACTTTCAGTTTCTTTACTAGGTTTTCCACGTGTAATTTAAAAGAGAGATGCAAATCGACCAGGATACCCAAATATTTATAGGAATCAACAAACTTAATAGGGACACATTTGAGGATAAAATCAGAGAAAGAACTGCTGGAACCGCCTTCCTATTTTAAAAAAAACATCCCTTTGGTTTTTTCAGCATTTAGTACAAGTTTGAGACGGAACAAATCTGACTGGATGATGTCAAAAGCGGATTGCAGTAACTGGAAAGCCTTAGCAACTGTTTTAGCTCGGCAATAAACAGCTATATCATCAGCATAGAAATGTAAGGATGCATCAGGGATGCTCTGACCTACATTACCTATGTACCATATTTTCCGGACTATAGGTCGCGGCTTTTTATCATTTTTTCATGGCCTGCGACCTATATATGGCGTTTTATAAAATAAGCTGATTTGCAATCATTTATTAACAAAAATTAAACTGAGACACACTCTTACAATAATGTCAGCTAACAAATATATTTTTTTAGGTGTTTAACCTGCTAAAATTATTCATTTATTAAAGAAAAGTTCAGCTCAGACACATATTTGCTATAATTTTTTATCAAACAATTAATTGTTTTTAAGTGTTAATCTTCTTAAAAGCCTTGCTGTGCGCTCCTGTGGAAGAGACATTTGCAGCAGCGCTAAACACTGTCCACATTTTGACGTAGGTGCGACCTATATTCAGGTGCGACCTATAGTCCAAAACATACAGTAGATTGTAAAGAGGGTTGGTCCTAAGACTGAGCCTTGTGGTACACTATTTTTAACCGTTAAATAACTAGAAGAAGTACCGTTATGTTGAACACTGTAGTGATATAGGCCTCTGTCTTGACCTTCAAGTACACCTCTCCACATCTCTCTGAAACTCTAAGTGTCACACCTTCTTGAAGCTCTCAAGGAGACAGATGGACACTTATATATTTTAACAATTATTATGAATTAATGGACACTAATTAATCAGATTGAACTTTCTCTTTAATGTGTGTTAATTCAGATTTGATCTACAGTATATTTTTGTCATTTTTAATGATGATCTGTTACTTGCATGACTGCGACATTCTGCTGGTTTTATTTCTGCAAAAGCAAGCAGGCTCTGTCTCTAAGGCAGAAGTCAGGGTAAGAGCTGTTCTCTGCCTTCTCTTGTTTTGTCTTCAAGCTAGACGCAACAGGACAGGCCATCTGGCCGTTTCGGTAAACAGTTTTCCTGTCTCCGTCAAGAGACTTTCTGCCTATGAGATGAAAATCCATCTCTTATTTTGTTAAAACCAGCCAATAGTTATTAAGAAGGTGGGGAGACCCCACCTCCCCCATATAATGGGCACTTCCTATTTGGAAGTTAGTTTTTGGAGGAGAACTACTTGCAACTGTTTTCTCTTCCCTGGGAAAGCTGGAGTCGGCCCGGTCATTATGTCAACGACCCACGTCTCCGCTAGGATCATAGCAAAGCCTTACTGTGATCCTGTCACTGTTCTGGAAGAATTTGTTTTCTAAAGTTTTATTTTGAAAGTCAGCCTGCGCGCTCGACCGTTGGTCCCTGCCGAGGGAGGCGAGTTCCTCGTATCGTGAATCAGCACACTCACTCACGCTGAAGTCCAACTGGACGGCCACTGGACAAACCCATCCACGTGTGTGTCCACAAACTTCTCCACTCTTGTCTCCAAGAGACGAACCTCCAACAGGTAAAGAGCCGTGGTGTGTTTGAACGTGCGGGAGCCCAGCCAGTCTGCTCGTGTGGGGGAAACGGTGTCACCCAGTCTGGTTCAAAGTAAACAACTTTAGCTTAACTTAGCTCCAGAACTCCTTCCTCCTATTTCTTATTTTTCATAAGCTATTAATCTGTCAAGTTTTGTGCCAACAGTTAAGTTTTAATTGTCTGTTTGTTTTAATTTGAATTCTTGTCAACGTAGTTATTAAATCAGAGCTAATATCGATACAAATGTTAATGTAATTCTTGTGATAGTTTCAATAAAAGGTCTATTCTTTTGGTAGACCAACATAAATTGAAGTCTAAGCGTGAAATTACATTTCTGGCTAATCACATCGTTAGATTTGTTGATTTAATCTGAAAAAGTTGAGACCCCGCACTTTGGTGGCAGTTTGTGCAGATAAAAGTCTGCTCATAGCTGCACGTCTAAACTATAGGTAAGTCAGTAAACTGACTAATAACTCCTATATTGTTACAACACATTGCCTCCGATCGGAAAGATACTGTAGTTAGAAAACCAACCAATGGTGTGATCTGAAAAACCGATTTCTGAGAGCTTATGACACAGGATGTTATGATCCACAGTGTCAAAAGCTTCAGACAGGTCTAAGAAAAGTGCAGCACAATAGTCCTTAGCATCCAATGCTTCAACAACGTCATTAAGAACCTTCAGAGAAGTAGTTGTTTTGCTGTATTGTTTCCTGAAACCAGATTGATGGAGAGGTAAGATGTTAAATGAGTCCAGATAATTTTTTATTTGAAAGTTTATCAATTTTTCTAGAACCTTGGCTAAAATGCAGAGTTTAGAGATCGGTCGATAATTGTTCAGTGAGGTGGGGTCACCTCCCTTCAGCAAAGGAAGAACAAAGGCTGTTTTCCAAGCATCCGCAATGGTGTTTTGTCTTATGGACAGATTAAAGATGTAGGTCACAGGGACTGTGATGATATGAGCAGCCAGCCTTAAGAAGTAAGGTGGAAGTTCATCTAGACCTGCAGATTTTTTAGGATCAAGACCTTTTAACAGTTATACACCATTTATTTGAATCAGAAGCAATATTTACTTTATTTTGAACTACCGGTAAGTAATTTTGTTTTTAAATCATTCAACCTTTATTTATACAAGTTAATACCACTGAGCCTCAGGAACTAATTTACAAGAGATCTGATTTTAACAAAGAGTGATGACAACAAAGACAACAGTGGACAATCATAAAAAGCATACAAATTGAGAAGAACAAATAAAGAAAATGGTATTTAAAAAACGAAATGAAAACAGCTAGATTATAAGGCGGTGTAGAAAACTAAAAACAGGAACATGTCTGCATTGGTTTTTGCCATGAACTTAAATGTTTGAAGCCACTTAAAGAGGTCAAGGTCGAGATCTTCAGATCTTTTTGTAAGATATTCCATGAAGCAGGAGCAGAGTTAGCCTGGCCCTCGCCATTCCTACGCAGCTCCGCTCAATTCTCATTTCCCTTCACTGCTGGGTCTGGGACTTGTCCCATAGACAAGGATATCTCCGGTAGATTTTTGACCGGACCAATCAGAGAACAGAAGGCGGAGTTTTGAACGACGTCGACTGACGTCGTCATTCAAAATGGCTGCCGCCACGAAGGAATTTTCAATAAAACAAGGTAAAAAACTATTATTTCTCTGCTGATAAAAAATGTATTTCTTAGCTAACGTTATATCAGAAGTGTTCCTGAGCAATCAGAGAGCAGAAGGCGGAGTTTTGAACGACGTCGACTGACGTCGTCATTCAAAATGGCTGCCGCCACGAAGGAATTTTCAATAAAACAAGGTAAACTATTATTTCTCTGCTGATAAAAAATATATTTCTTAGCTGACGTTATATCAGAAGTGTTCCTGAGCTTAACAGTTCCTAAATCAATTCACGAAATGGTCAAATCTGCTGGATTTAAATAGTTTCGGTTTGACATTTTCCAAACAGCCTCGGGTGCGCTACGAAAATAAATGATAAAAAATCGAATTTTATCTCAAATGTTTCATCTAGGCCAACAGTCAGTAAATTAGAGACATATAATTACACACTGGTAGCAGAAAAAATATCCACCGAGTGGTTTCTGAGCTTTTTATCTGAATAGCCTGGACCTCGCCAGGCTAAACTAACAAAACTCCGCCTTCTGTTCTCTGATTGGTCCATTCAAAAATCTAACGGAGAAATCGTTGTCTATGGGAGAGATGCCAGACCCTAGTACAAAGCGAAGTGAAGGACATGGGTCTGGTATCAACCAGGCTAGAGCAGAGTAGGAGAAGGCCCTTTTGTCTAGTTCAGTCCTCACTGAGGGAACACTGCAGGTAATCATGTCCTGAGAGCGCACGCTGTAGCTGCACTCACACAGAGACATGTAGGAGGAGATGTATGAAGGCAGCAGACCAAGAAGTGATTTAAAAATGAAAATGTACCAGTGGAAGAGTCTGTGTGAAGTTAATGATGTCCAGTACAGATATTAATTATTAGATTAATGCAGATATAAATAAACAAACATGTTGATGTGTCCACAATGATCTATTTAACTCAACACATTTAAAATTCAATTGACTTTTTTTTTTAAACAGCAATGTTTCCCCTAGATTACTTGCCTTGGAAAGGTGCTCGTCTCTTCAGGGTTTATGTCTTCAGAGAGAGAGAAAGCGGAGAGTGGGATTTGGTTATCACAGCGCTATGTTAGTGGTGGCAGTTGTCGACCAGGGGGCGGGGGGATGAGGTAGCGGAGCACTGCGTTTGTATTGCATACAGTTTGGAGTCTAAAGGCTTCCACATACCCGGGCATACTATTGCCCCTTTTCCATTAGTAAGGGTATGGTAGGGCTGGGCCATATCATATTGTTCCCGTTAAAGACCGTGTAAAGTGAAATTAAATGTGTGTTTTTAGTTTGTCACATGGCATAAATATGTGTTATTAATCACCCATATAAATCTGACTGATTAAAAACATTGTTTACCTTATAAAATTAAGTCTCAAAAATCATGAAAAAACATGATTTTGCCTTGCCCTGGAACGCTGGGGGCGTGTCAGTGCGTGGGCGTGGTTTCAGCGCAGCTGCGCTCGTGTCCTGCTCCTGAGCTGACTGTGGAGAGGCAGACAGCAGAGCCAGTAAACCTGCTCTGTTTTTATCTGAGTTCTGTCTGTAACAGCAGCTACTTTTTCCAAGAGTTACGCTGTTTTTGTAAATAGTTTTCTTGTGTGTTTTTAATCTGGAATGAATGAATAAAAAATAAAAAAAAGAGTTGTACCATGCAGGAATTGAACCTGTGGAGTTTGGGACGGAAGGCAAACGCTTTATCCATTGACCTATCCAGGCACTACAGATACTCGGTATAAAACCACGCGGTATAAAAACATGTTATGATTTGTACGGGTGCCCTGACCATTGCGACATCCAGGGAAGATGCACGAACGAGGCATAATTGATTAGCTAGCTAACAATGAACAAAATATCTATGCTATTGCTATCTGATGCTATCTGCGATTCGCGAGTGAACGGCTCCACCGAGGCGAATTTATACGGCTGGAGCTGCAGGGGGTGGGGCTATACTAATGAGGACCGCGTGACGAAACGCGGTCCCGTTTAAACCACGCCTAAAAAATCCTGAAAAAGACATATCTTTATACACAGTTTCATCTATAACTCCAAAATTAATTGAGCTACAATTTTGAGACTTTTTACTCATTTACAAGATTACAATTATGACATTTATAATGTTTATTGAAGAAAATGTTGAAATTCACTTTACACGGTCTTTAATACCGGTAAAAAAAGCTTGCCCGGGCAAAAAAGTTATATCATGATATGCTAATTTCATGACGTAAAACGTCAGGGCGCCCCGCCCCCTAACAACTGAGCGCTTCAAACAACCAAACCGAACTGCGCACCTCCCTCCAACTGTCTGTACTGGTGTAACGCTAATTAAGTACGTGCAATACTAGCTAGCTAAAATAATAAAAACAAACAACGCGTGTCTCAGCTTGTCTCCATCCAGCTCTAAACTGCAGGTACAGACAGCTCGTCCCCCCCACCCCTCTCTGATCTTTCGCTGCGGGCTGTGTCTCCCTCGCTCTAAACTGTCGGTACAAACACGCGCTGCTCAACTGTCTCTTGAGTTCCACAGTCGGTCCACGGACCAAGGGCCTGTTTACACGACGCGTATTTTGAGTGTAACCGCTACTTTCTCTTTGCGACTTTGCTTATCGCCTACACGACGCTGCTGGCCCCCCTCGATGACTCCGATACTTTTCTGACCCTGCTCTCAAGGTGGAAGTTTTTCGCAGACCCCCCGTTGATAATGTAAACATCTCCCGTGGAGCTTTTATTTGAACACATGCACGCAGCACGCACGCGCAGACAGCCGGCATTTTAACAATGGCGGTGGACTGGACAGTGGACACACGCACCACTTTCTGAACTATAGCTGATGGAATATATTTTGATTCTCATATTTAATTATTCTACACCTTACCTGCATCTGTGTTGGAAGAGAGCCAGCTGCCTGGATCCAGTTGTCTGTTAACGAGGCAGTCGGACATTTCACGTGTCACGCTGCACTATAACATACTAAATGTGCTATATATTAACAGTTTAACAATAATAAACAGTATTTATGTTAGCGTGGGAGATATTTAAATTTATCTGAGCTAAATGAAGCTATCTGGACTCGTTACGTCATGCCTAACATGCTGCTGAAAATGAAGACACCAGGTTGATTTTTAATTTATTTATTTATTCAACACCACAAACTCATGTCACAAACACTGAGAATTAAATTGAACACTTTTAAAAACACGTTAACCGAACTTTAATGAACTGGACTCTGTTGTTTTCATCCTGGTGGAAACTGGACCCACATCCGAACCGCCGGTCCGCTTCGTGGAACAGCTTCGACCTCGCAGGAAAAAAATAAAAATAAAACCTCAGTTGGTTGTTCTGTGATCGAACTAAACACAAGGAAACATTATTAAGAACATTGTTTACCTTGTAGCGCTGCTGTAAATCAGCTGATTCTCACGGACTAAAGTCAGACATGTTGACTCGGTTCCGGTCCAGTCAGCAACTGGTGTGCAGCTTGTAGCGGTCCCACTTGGTGTCAAATCTGTTGACTCTTATCCAAATTCCAGCTTTAACTTGTTGTTAACTTGTTGACAACAACTTGTAGTAGCTGAACTTTTAGCCAGAGAGGAAAACAGGCTGCCTCGTGTGCTCTGTTTACCCCAGGCTGCACACATGCGCAGTGGTGAAGGTTCCAAAAATCACAGCGCCATCTAATGGCCCAGCATGGTAACTACAGTAAATTCATGAGTACGGGGGGTGGGGGGGAGAGAGTCGTATCCACAGAATTTGCCCATGTCAACGCAAAACTTTCAACCTAATTAACATACCCAAAAGTTGCGTTTCCCCCACACAGTGTCCATGTAAACAGGGCCCAAGAGGCAGGTGATCAGAGACAGATCAGTCAGAAAAATGAATCATTCCTGCAGGAACAGATGAAATACCAACAAGCTTCAGGGTCAGCTGATCACCTTGTTACAAGTTCTGGAAGTTCTAGCTCATTTAAAGACAACATATATTTTGTTGTAGGTTACATTTATGCTCAACAGATCTTATGCTTAATTTTATTTAGTTATTTTGGAAACTACACCTGCACTTTAGTTTTTGTTGTGGATTATGTTGATCTATATTTTGTGCAGACTTTTTCAATCTAAATAACAGATCATTTTTATTTTATTTTTTTTATACTTAGAGACTGAATACTTTACTAAATAAAGTAATTTCAGTAAAATTACCCCTTGTTTTTTAAAATTTTATATAATACTGCAAAGCAACATGTTAAGTTAATTTTGTCAAATAAATAAATTTGATTTTTTCTTTTTGTTATATCACGAAATTTATCATTATCGTGATAATGCTCTGAAATATCACAATATAATTTTTGAGCCATATCGCCCACCCTTAGGGTACGGCCCAACTGGACCCGACTCAGCTCGGTTCCAAGGCTTTTCCTTTAGTAACGTTACGTAGAACCTGTCTCTAATTTCTAGAACCTGAACATAGCTCTCTGCATTAATGGTGCCTTTCCAGACATGCAAGCTGCCCATGCCACAAGCGCTCATGCAACCCCATACCATCAGTGATGCAGGCTTCTGAACGGAGCGTTGATAACAACTTGGACTATCCTTGTCCTCTCTGGTCCGGATGACATGGCGTCCCAGTGTTCCATAAAGAACTTCAAATGGTGACTCATCTGACACAGAACAGTCTTCCATTTTGCCACACTCCATTTTAAATGACCCCTGGCCCAGTGCAAATGTCTGAGCTTGTGGAGCTTGATTAGAAATGGCTTCCTCTTTGCATCTCAGCGTGACCGCAGCAGAAGTGAGAGGCAGTCTCAGAAGATCAATCCTCATAAAGCAACCGGACCAGACAACATCCCAGGGAAAGTTCTGAAGGAATGTGCGGACCAGCTCTGTGAGGTGCTGGCTGACATCTTCACCACCTCACTTGCACTGGAGTCAGTTCCCACCTGCCTGAAGACCGCGACCATCATCCCAGTCCCAAAGAGCTCCACAGTGACTGGTCTGAATGACTATAGACCGGTGGCCCTCACCCCGATAGTCGCTAAATGTTTTGAGAAACTGGTCATGTCCCACATCAAGACAACCGTCAACATCAACGAGGATCCTCATCAGTATGCATACCGCGAGAACCGATCAACAGAGGACGCCATCTCCTCTGTGGTCCACACTGCTCTCACCCACCTGGATCAGAAGGACTCATACGTGCGTCTGCTCTTTGTGGACTTCACATCTGCCTTCAACACCATGATCCCCCAAACTCTGATAGACAAACTATCCACACT
>JBBPBX010003990.1:40430-73130 GCA_038048925.1 Garcialebias charrua
TGTTTTTGAAGTAGAGAAATAAACAGAGGATGTGATTTATTCATTTTTTTGTTGTTGTTATTAGTCCGTTGTGCTCGTTGTTCAGTTTCTTTTTTGTACAACTTGTGTTCTTCAACAGTCCATGCTCAATAATCCAGGGACAAATCCAACAATGTTAAGTCAAGTCATCTGAACCGTTTATTTATTTATTATTGAGACGTTTCATCCTTCATCTGAAGGACTTCTTCAGTGCGAGAAACAAACAAACTGGAGTCCCACAAATACCACACTCCCATAGTGGAAAAAATAAACAGTTTGCTGGTGATAAGAGTTTTTGGGGTCCACCATCTCCCCCGTCAACTCCTCTGAAGCAGTCATGCCAAAATGCTCCAGATGACCCGACTGAACATTGTTGGATTTGTGTTGAACGTGAACTTTGGTGTTCTGATTCATGCTGGCATGACTGCCTCAGAGGAGATGACGGAGGAGAGGGCAGGCCATAGAAGCTAAAACTGGAGATATGATCTCTCCCATCAACTCCAGCCCAGACTCTGGCAGCAGCATTTTGGATTAGCTGAAATTTTTTAAAGAAGTGTTTGGACACCAGATAATAAACCATTGCAATAGTCCAATAGATGTGACAAATGCACAAACCAGTTTTTCTGCATCGTTTTTAGAGAAGATGTTTCTAATTTTAGCGACATTACGCAGGTGGAAGAAGGTGGTTCTAGTAAATCCTGCCCTAAAAGTGTTTTGAAGAACTATTAGCAGTAGATCTGACATTGCTCTTCCATAAGTTAATACTTCATCAATTTATAAATTTCTTTAAAGGTGCAACATATTTTGTTGGAGTTCCAGTGGGCTATTCTTGTAAGGTTGTAAAAAAAAAAAAGGTCTGTTGACATTAAACATTGTCCATCCATCCATCCATTTTCTTCCGCTTATCCGGGGTCGGGTCGCGGGGGTAGCAGCCTAAGTAGGGAGGCCCAGACTTCCCTCTCCCCAGCCACTTGGAGCAGCTCCTCTGGGGGAATCCCAAGGCGTTCCCAGGCCAGCCGAGAAACATAGTCCCTCCAGCGTATCCTGGGTCTTCCTCTGGGTCTCCTCCCGGTGGGACATGCCCGGAACACCTCACCAGGGAGGCGTCCAGGAGGCATCCTAACCAGATGCCCGAGCCACCTCAACTGGCTCCTCTCGATGTGGAGAAGCAGCGGCTCTACTCCGAGTCCCTCCCGGATGACTGAGCTTCTCACCCTATCTCTAAGGGAGAGTCCAGCCACCCTGCGGAGAAAACTCATTTCAGCCGCTTGTATCCGAGATCTTGTTCTTTCGGTCATAACCCAAAGCTCATGACCATAGATGAGGGTGGGAACGTAGATCGATCGGTAAATTGAGAGCTTTGCCTTAAACATTGTGAATACATAAAACTAGACGTTACAATGTTTGCTGTATCTATAAAATAATTTTATTTTGGAGTAAATGTTGACAATTGTTTGTTTTTTTAAGCTGGTACAGTAGCATTTTATTTAAAGAGTGAATATGAAAAAGAAAATGCATTTGTAGAGGGGAGATAGCTTCACTGCATCATCATCAGCCATAAATATTAAAAGAGAACAAAAAAAAAAAAACAGATATCACTTGGATTCATATTGTGGTGGGCTGAGTGCACGACATATGCAATGCAAAATCTGAATGCTGTTCACTGAGTTAGCTTTGTTGTCAGAGTTTCTTAGTGAGTCATAAAATTTAGTTTAAAAAAAAAAGCCAACAAAAAAATTTCAGATCAAGAACAGGTCTGCCATTTATCATACCGTATTTTCCCATCTAGAAGTCGCACCTTTTTGTCTAATTTGCATGCCCTGCGACTTATAGAGAGGTGAGACTTGTTTATGGATTTCCCCCCATACTTTTAGACCATTTTTTGGCTCAGATATGACCGTTTTTCATTTTGGCAAAAAATGGTGCAGTACCACTTTCGGCTGCTAGGGTACACGACCGTTCCCACCTCATCTGTCTGACGGCAGCCTCCTCTGGTCGGACACACTCTGTCGCAGCCCGGCCTCCTGCTCTGGAGGTATGAACTATTGTTAGCTCAGTGTTTGTTAGCAAAAACGGTTAACGTACTATTTATCTAAATAACTCATGAAATACCGTACAGATTTTCTTTAAACTTACAGAAAGTAATTATTTGGTGGTCATTTACAAACTGTTAGCTGTGGGAGTTGTTTGAGATACAATTAGATTTATTTACAATTTATTTTCGCAGTGCGCGCGACCGTTTGGAAGACGTCAAAGCGAAACAATTTAAATCCAGCCGATTTGACCATTACGTGAATTTATTAAGGAACGGTTAAGCTAAGAGACATCTTTGCTATAATTTTCAGCAGACAAATACCGTAATTGTTTTTACCGTGTTAATCTTGTTAAAAGTCCTTCCGTGCATGCTTCTGTGGCCGCCAGTTTTAGCAGGGCAAATGACGCGCTGATGCGTCGCGTAGAGGTGACGCATAATAGATGCGACTTAAATAAAGGTGCAACACGTTTATGGATTTTTCCAATTTATTGCCAATAATTGGACAAAGCGACTTATAGAAAGTTGCAAGTTATCAGGCGGAAAATACGGTAATCCTATATACCGGTTGATTTATTAAAATGCTGTTGCAGCATTTGATCTGATCTCATCTCAACTTATGAGTTTCAGACTTGTTACAAATACAGCATATTTAATTTAAAAAAAATCCAGGATCTAGGAAAAAAAAAAAAACTAGTTTTGATTTTTAAGCAGGTTCGATCCTCAGAGGGTTATGAATTAAAAAGTAAAACACAAGGGGTTTTTCACAGTATTATCAAGCATCTCTTGAAAATAAGCATCTGTGCATGAAAAGCTAATATTAACAGGACTGCAGAAGAAGAAGCTGTGGAAAATGTCTCTGCACAGTTCAGTCTCACACAAGCCTGGGGGTGGAGGGGCTGCAGATGTTCCCCTCCTCATCAAAAGAAAAGCCTCCAGCCTCATATGCATATCGGCTGCATGTGTCAATTATGTGATCACAATTCTGATAGAAATTAAAACAAAGGAATATTATAATTAAAATTAAGTTCAGTATAAAAAAAATGGAATCTGGCGTTCAAAATAAAAATTTGCCAAAAGAAAGTTATTTTGCTAAACAATTAGTGATTTCATGTGACAAATTTAAACTTTTCTACTTTTCTGAAATTTATTTATTTTGATACAAATTTTCACTAGAAAGCTTGGACTGCCTTATTGTTTAATTCAATGGTAATTTCCTGTTTTCGTGTTCACGGTCAAAAATACATGGTGGCCGTGAGGTGTAAATGGACAATATTCGAAAAAAAATCAATAAAACAGAATTACATTTCAAAAAACACAACAGCATTTGAAATAATCGCATTACATTAAGCCAAAGCAGAAGTGGCCAAAGTGGAAGCGGACAGAATTAAATTTGATTAAATGGAATTAAATTCAGCCAAAGCGGAAGTGGCCGGAATCACATTTGAAAAAAACAAAATGGAATTACATTAAGCAAAACCGGAAAACATAGCTCTCCATTTCTACAAGCTAATGGCTAGCCTGCTAACTGTATCTTCATTATGTGTGTTCTGTACATCATTCAGTTGTAATGTTTTATGTTGTTAATAAGGTAAAAAATAAAATATAATAAAAATAATAAACACTAAAACAAACCCCACCACTTCTTGTTTTGCTTAATGTTAATGTGATGCTATCATTTCTAATGTGATTCCAGCCACTTCCGCATTGTCCACTTCCACTTTGGCCACTTCCGTTTTGGCTTAATCTAATTCCGTTATTTTCCCAAACGTAATTCCAGCCACTTCTGCTTTGGCACATTTAATTCTGTTTTTTCAAATGCGATTCCGTTTTTTCCAAATGTAATTCGGGCCACTTCCGCTTCGTCCACTTCCACTTTGGCTACTTCCGTTTTGGTTTAATCTAATTCCATTTTTTTCAAACAATTACGTTTTTTCAAATGTGATTCTGACCACTTCCGCATTGGCCACATGTAATTCTGTTTTTTTTTTTTCAAATGTTCATTTACACCTCACGTCCATTGTAAAAATCCCTAAAGAGATAAATGTAGAGTTTTATGAATGAAAAAAAAAACAACTAAACCCATCAGATGCTTTATTTAGTTTGATCAATGTTGGTTGTGTCTGATAAATACTGTACATGTTCTTTATCATTCATGTAAAGATGTATTGAGTGCAACATTATATGACAAGAGCACATGTGGCCATATTTATTAGGATTATACTGAAAATAATACTGACACTCAAAGTAACTGTACAGAGGGTGCAAACCATCTATAAAAACAACAAAATGCTAAACCAGGCATACAAGGTATTGCTCTCACACAAGCATTGTGGCGCTTATTAAATTAAATTTGGATTTTTCTCCTGCTTTGGAATGTTCAGAGTCCATTTACAGTTTTAACAGAGATTTTATAAAACAGATCATTCAGTTTGTCTTGTTGATACTAGCAACATGCTCTTGTGTCTCATCTCTTTGAAATGTCTTTTGCAACAAACCACCCAACTTTTCCCAGGTGTGTTACAGCAAACAAATATTCCTGAAATGGGAAAAGTGCTTTGGAGACATTTTAGTTTTAAACAGGTTGAAATGTAAATGCTTTATTTAGTCAGCCCCTCTGTTCGCCAACGTGGCTTGGTTTAAGCTGGCGGCTGCCCTCCCTCTGCCTGTCCTAAATGGCTGTGTAATTGTAGGGCTGCTGGTCTGCGGCTCCCTGCTGTGCAGAGACGAGAGCCCGACTGCTTCAATCCTGACCCCTTGATCCTGCCTCTTTTTCCCATCTTTTCTACTCTCTCTTCTGCTTTTTCTGTTTATTGCCTCGTAATTCCTGCCTCTTTCACTCTCCCATTTCTCCTTGTGCCTCTCGCACACAAACAGTAAAACATTCCCACTGACCACATAAATACGTCTAGCTATCTAGGGGAAATAATCAGATGTTCAGCCCAGCATGGGGTTCGACCCATGCAGGGCAGGGGCAGGTTTATTAGCCTGCTGGAGGTCCTGGCAGGTGCATTCTTTAAGCTTCAGCAATGACGTGAGATGAGATGATTTCATCAATTAATGCAGATATTATTATTTTTTAAATCTGTTCTTAAAATGACAATGACAGTTTTCTAAACCCTTTACTCTCCCCCCTTACAGTAAATATTAAACATCAAATTTGAGAATAAAAAAAAAACCCAATAAAACAGTACTTGAATAATCTTTTTTCCCCCATCTCATCTAACAACAACAACAAAAATAATCCTTGTGAGCTTGCAACAGAAATATTGTTT
Organism: Garcialebias charrua; assembly: GCA_038048925.1. Classification (NCBI taxonomy): domain Eukaryota; kingdom Metazoa; phylum Chordata; class Actinopteri; order Cyprinodontiformes; family Rivulidae; genus Garcialebias; species Garcialebias charrua. Next base: position 45,756 of record JBBPBX010003990.1, read on the forward strand.
TTATTCTGCAAAGTTCAAAGGGATTTAAACGAAAACCCCATTAAAATTCATGTGTGCGGCTTGGCTTCACAGCAGCTGTTGACATAATTACAGAGGGAAAAAAGTGTGAAATTAATTTCAAATTTATTGTAAATTATAATGATTGGCAGAGTTGCTGTAATCGCAATTCATGTAAAAAAAAAAAAAAAATAAAAAGCTGCCAGGAGCTCATAAGAGCAAAGGCAGCAGCTCTGATAAATACAAACATCAGAAATCAGAATATGGATGAACACAGATTTGCATAAAAACATTTAAAGAGCACAAAAAGAGAATTATTTTGAGCAGAAAAATATGAAGCTGCGTTCAATACAATGTAGCACATATTACATAAAATAAATAATAAATACTATATTACCAACTTGTCTACATCAAATTAAAATCAATTTAGGTAAATGTTTGTTGCTTTTGTAGATTTTTCATACGTGATATGAACGAGACAAACAGCAGCTCAGAGTGTTGCTCTTTACAAGAAAACAAACACCCCGGTAACACAAATTAAATATTTACACACTGTGAACACAAAAACGATCCGAATATAAGAACACATCTAAATTATAAAGTATCAAACAAAAGTTAAATTTATATCAAAATGCAGACAGTTGAGAAGATTTCTATCCAGATGTGCATTTTTTTTTTTCAGATTTAATTTGATGAGACATTCTGTGTGTGATTTGCAGCTGAATCTAATCAAAGTTCAGCACAATTAAACGCCTTATGGCTCTTCGATAATTTTTTTAATCAAAATCTGATATCACAGATTATATATTCTGTTTTTATCCATGTCCATTATGTTCATGTGTGAATTTGTCTGTAGTGTTAGCAAAACATCTCAAATTACGAAACCGATTTTAATGAAACGCTCAAAACGTAATTACCGGTAGTCAAATTTGTCAGCAAAATATTTCATAAACAACTGGATGGACTCAAAGGAAACTCTCAGAAAGAAACTGAATGTCCATTTTGAACTGAACCTAATTGAAGATGGCCGCTGCAGTAATCAACCTTAGCTGACACAAAAATTACCATACCTCTAATAATAATAATACAGTAATGAATTCAATTTATAACGCACTTTTCATTAGTGAAAATCTCAAAGTGCTACACACATTGAATGCTACACACATTCATACACCGGTAGTGGCAGACTACCATGCAAGGTGCTTTCCAGTCCTACCAGAGTCCATACCTCTGTGAATTTAACAGATACCGAGCTAAAACTTGGCGTGGGAGTTGCTGAGAGTTGTTCACCACAGGTTCTTTAAGAGCTAATGGATTGTGCAAGATCATGCAACATTGCATAACACTGCAGATTCAAAGTTTGACCCCAAAATCATATCCCTATTATGTAACATAAGATGATCTTACTTTAAAACTTTGAAAGGTGAAGGGCAATATGCATTAGGCATTTAATTATTAATGTTATACTCTTTGATTTTAAATATTTTGTCAGAAGAACGAGTAATTATAATCTTAAGGGGACAGATATATTTGTGAAGCCACCTTTTAGGACTAGTTTAAGGGGAAGATCTACCATAATTCAAGGAATAGGGTAATGGAATAAATTGGAGTCTGATATTAAAGTGGTTAGATCAATGGTTACATTCAAAAGAATGATTAAGTTTAAACGGTTAAAAACATATATTTAAATGAGTTGAAATTTGGAAGTTTGTGTATGACACCGAGGGTAGTAATTATTATTTAAGTTGTTCACTATTTTGGAAATTATATGAGTTGGTTGTATCATGTGTTTATTTTTAAAGGTTAAAATTAAGTTGATTATTTATTTTGTAATCCAAGTAGTTGTGTATATGAATTGTTTATTGGAGAAAAAGGGGCAGAAAAAATAAGATTTTTTTCTTCTTCTGCCGCCTTTCATTTTATTATTTTTTTCTCTCTTTTTTGTATTGTATTGTTTTCTTGTTTTAATCATAAAATGAATGAATAAATAAATAAATAAAAATCAAATAAAATTTTCCACTTATGTTTAAGTTTTGACAAAAAAAATCTGATAGTCTTTAACAAGAAAACTTTGGTTTTGCTTATGAATTCTTTATATTCATTATGGAACAAAACTTCATTCAAATATCGTTTGATTTTTATTTAATACTTGCCAGTTTGTTTGATGGGACTATAAAAATAATTTGAAGAATTATGTGTACTAAAGAAATGTTTTCAAACACATCTGCAGCCACTTTTCATGCTGACATCTGCTAGAACTGCAGACAAACACCCACCAGCTCACAGAGTCTGCCTTCTTGAGGAGGTCCGACTCATTGCACACATCAAACAACATCATCCTGTTTAGATGGAAATGATGAAAAGCAGCTTTCACAACTGGTAGGACAACTGTTGATCAGTTTATGACTGCACGTTCACAAAACACTATTTAAAGAGTCTACAATAAATAATCTGTGGTTATAAATTATTTAGGCGGTGATTAAATCACAACAGAGTGAATACTCAGCTGTGATCGAAAACAAGCAGAACGTAATTTGAGGTTTTCTCACCCAAATCTTTTGATGTGGTTTCCTTTCCTTAAATCTTTAAATATAATGACGCTAACATTTGCAGAATATCGACATGTCATGGATTTATTTTGTTTTTATGGAATAAATAAATCAATGTTTTGTTTCAGTTTACAATAAGTAATAGCAATTTGATTTATTTTGTGGACCTTTGATGAATGATGCATCTCAGAAACAAAACCTATTCAGTTCTGAATAGAAGATTGGAGAAAAAAAAACTGTTTTTATTTTAAATCTTTCATTCAACCTTTATTTATACAGGTTAGTCTCATTGAATCTCAAGGACTCATTTACAAGAGTCCATGTTTACAAGAGTTATTTAAGACTCATCATAAACCGTGTGCTGCTCCCTCGCTGTCCTTTAGCCAGATTTTATGCAAAGTTCAAGTTATTTCTAAACTAAAACCTTCTGAGTTAAGTTTGTAAAGAATAAACAAACAGTTTGGAACTTAAAACAAAACAGACACAATCTTTCATAAAAAAACATTCCGAAATTAAATATATTAAATGAAGGAATGTACAGTATAGCATCTACTACTGTGGAAGCCCAAGTTTTTTAATTAATTAAGTTTAATGAAGATTATGAGTTTAATCTTGTGTTCTCAAGTCATGTGATGGGAATTTGTTTCAGAAAACAGACCTCACCTACATTGTGGCTGCCATTTTTGCTTTGGCTGAGGGGGATAGTAAATTGAATAGTAGAAATGAAACAGTTTTGGCTGGTGAATAGCCTGGCCCTCGCCTTCCTGCACAGCTCCGCTCAATGAAGCGAAGTGAAGGACAGGGTGTGGTTTTAACCAGGCTAGCTGGTGAATAAAATTTAAATGCAATATAAAGTGCTTACTTCAACTTCTTTCAGCTTTTCTCTCTTCAGGGGTCACCACAGCGAGTCCTCCTCCATCTCTGTCCTCTGCATCCTCTGTCCTCACCCCAACTATCTCCATGTCCTCTCTAACTGCATCTGTATATCTCCTCTTTGTCTTTTTCCTGACAGCTGCATTTCTAACATCCTTCAACCTACGGTATGTACTGTGTCCATCCTCTGGACATGTCCAAACCACGGTCCTTCCTCTGGACATGTCCAAACTATCTCAGTCTGGTCTCTCTTACTTTATCTCCCAGTTGTTCAACATGTGCTGTACCTCTGATGATCTCATTCCTGATCTTATCCATCCTTGTCACTCCTAAGGAGAACCTCAGCATCTTCATTTCTGCCACTTCCAGTTCTGTCTCCTGTCTTTTTGTCCATGTCTCTGTCTCCAGACCATACAACATAGATGGTCTCACCCACTGTCTTGTAAACTTTTCCTTTGACCTTTGCTGACACCTTTTTGTGACAAATCACTCCTGAAACTTTTCTCCATCCGCTCCATCCTGCCTGGACTCTCTTCTTCACCTCCTAATGAAACAAAATAATGTGTACATAAAGGAAATTACATCCTACTGAGATATTGGTTACCTTAAACTACAATACTTGCTGCAGAAGGTTCAAAATCTGTGCAATGCTGCAGGTGTCTCAAACCCGTCTCAGGTGCTACAACAAGAGTGTCTATATGTGTCAAATTAACACAAAGTGGGTGTTTTATCAGATAATTGCTGGCCTAACTCTTGAGTATTGATGATTTGTTTTCACACTGGTCCATGGATTCATGCAGCTTTGCTGTGATGGCCATCTATTTGAGAATTTTGTTGGACTTTTTTTCTCTTTTTGTACAAAAAAAAAATCAACATTCTTAAAGTATTGATTTACTTTGAGTTGAGAAAAGCAGTGAACATGTTTACCCACAGATTACCCACTCATTCCAACAGATTACCCACCCTTTTTGGAGTCCTTGGAGGGGGTATTGGAGGGTGCGCCTCCTGGGGACTCCCTTGTTCTGCTGGGGGACTTCAACGCTCACGTGGGCAATGACAGTGAGACCTGGAGGGGTGTGGTTGGGAGGAACGGCCCCCCTGATCTGAACCCGAGTGGTGTTCTGTTGTTGGACTTCTGTGCTCGTCATGGATTGTCCATAACGAACACCATGTTCAGGCATAAGGGTGTCCATATGTGCTCTTGGCACCAGGACACCCTAGGTCGCAGTTCGATGATCGACTTTGTTGTCGTCTCATCTGATCTGCGGCCGCATGTCCTGGACACTCGGGTGAAGAGAGGGGCGGAGCTGTCAACTGACCACTACCTGGTGGTGAGTTGGCTCCGATGGTGGGGGAGGATGCCGGTCAGACCTGGCAGACCCAAACGTATTGTGAGGGTCTGCTGGGAACGTCTGGCAGAGTCTCCCGTAAGACGGAGCTTTAACTCCCACCTCCGGGAGAGCTTTGAACACGTTCCGAGGGAGGCGGGGGACATTGAGCCCGAGTGGGCCATGTTTCGCGCCTCTATTGTCGAGGCAGCTTATCGGAGTTGTGGCCGCAAGGTTGTTGGTGCCTGTCGTGGTGGCAACCCTCGAACCCGGTGGTGGACACCGGCGGTGAGGGATGCTGTCAAGCTGAAGAAGGAGTCCTATTGGGCCTTTTTGGCCTGTGGGACCCCGGAAGCAGCAGATAGGTACCGGCAGTCCAAGCGGCATGCGGCTCGGGTGGTTGCTGAGGCAAAAACTCGGGCGTGGGAGGAGTTCGGAGAGGCCATGGAGAATGACTTCCGTACGGCTTCGAGGCGATTCTGGTCCACCATCCGGCGTCTCAGGGGGGGAAAGCGGTACGCGACCAACACCATTTATGGTGGGGATGGCGTGCTGTTGACCTCAACTCGGGATGTTGTGAGTCGGTGGGCGGAATACTTCGAAGACCTCCTCAATCCTACTGGCACGTCTTCCACTGAGGAAGCGGAGCCTGGGGACTTTGGATCGGGCTCTCCAATCTCTGGTGCTGAGGTCGCCGAGGTGGTTAAAAAGCTCCGCGGTGGCAAGGCTCCGGGGGTGGATGAGATTCGTCCTGAGTTCCTTAGGGCTCTGGATGTTGTGGGGTTGTGTTGGCTTACGCGACTCTGCAATATCGCGTGGACATCGGGGGCAGTTCCCTTGGATTGGCAGACTGGGGTGGTGGTTCCCCTATTCAAAAAGGGGGACCGTAGGGTGTGTTCCAACTATAGAGGGATCACACTCTTAAGCCTCCCTGGTAAGGTCTATTCAGGGGTTCTGGAGAGGAGGGTCCGTCGGATAGTCGAACCTCGGATTCAGGAGGAGCAGTGTGGTTTTCGTCCTGGTCGTGGAACACTAGACCAGCTCTACACCCTCAACAGGGTCCTGGAGGGTGCGTGGGAGTTTGCCCAACCAGTTTACATGTGCTTTGTAGACTTGGAAAAGGCATTCGACCGCGTCCCTCGGGGGGTTCTGTGGCGGGTACTCCGGGAGTATGGGGTACCAGGCCCATTGATATGGGCTGTTAGGTCCCTGTACGACCGGTGTCAGAGCTTGGTCCGCATTGCCGGCAGTAAGTCAGGCTCGTTTCCGGTGAGAGTTGGACTCCGCCAAGGTTGCCCTTTGTCACCGATTCTGTTTATAACTTTTATGGACAGAATTTCTAGGCGCAGCCAAGGTGTTGAGAGGATCCGTTTTGGTGGCCTTAGAATCGCTTCTCTGTTTTTTGCAGATGATGTGGTCCTATTGGCTTCATCAGCTCGTGATCTACAGCTTTCGCTGGAGCGGTTTGCAGCTGAATGTGATGCGGCCGGGATGAGGATCAGTTCCTCCAAATCCGAGGCCATGGTCTTGAGCCGGAAAAGGGTAGCGTGCCCTCTCCGGGTCGGGGAGGAGGTCCTTACCCAAGTGGAGGAGTTTAAGTATCTCGGGATCTTGTTCACGAATGAGGGAAAACTGGAGCGTGAGATCGATAGGCGGATAGGTGCAGCGTCCGCAGTGAAGCGGGCGCTGTACCGGTCTGTCGTGGTGAAGAGAGAGCTGAGTCAAAAGGCAAAGCTCTCAATTTACCGATCGATCTACGTTCCCACCCTCATCTATGGTCATGAGCTTTGGGTTATGACCGAAAGAACAAGATCTCGGATACAAGCGGCTGAAATGAGTTTTCTCCGCAGGGTGGCTGGACTCTCCCTTAGAGATAGGGTGAGAAGCTCAGTCATCCGGGAGGGACTCGGAGTAGAGCCGCTGCTTCTCCACATCGAGAGGAGCCAGTTGAGGTGGCTCGGGCATCTGGTTAGGATGCCTCCTGGACGCCTCCCTGGTGAGGTGTTCCGGGCATGTCCCACCGGGAGGAGACCCAGAGGAAGACCCAGGATACGCTGGAGGGACTATGTTTCTCGGCTGGCCTGGGAACGCCTTGGGATTCCCCCAGAGGAGCTGCTCCAAGTGGCTGGGGAGAGGGAAGTCTGGGCCTCCCTACTTAGGCTGCTACCCCCGCGACCCGACCCCGGATAAGCGGAAGAAAATGGATGGATGGATGGATTTTGCTTGTACAAACGAACATAGTTGAATGATACAACATATATATGAGCAATTTTATCTATAGTTCAAACATCATGTCAGTGGACCTTTAAATCAGAATGGACGCTTCACCTAATTTGCTTGTTAAATCAAAATGGCCACTTCACCTAATTTGCTTGTTAAATCAAAATGGCCGCTTCACCTAATTTGCTTGTTGAACCAAAACGGCTACATTCGCAATGCACTGCTCTCCTATGCAATGCATGGCAGCCCCCAATTAGAGTATTTTCTAATAAATTTGAACTGCCATCAGATCGAATCCAGTAAGACACCACCTTTTATTTTTAGAAAATTGCCCTTCGAGCTCTTTATGGTTATCTTTCAACCCTTTATGTAGTTATAGAACTGTAGATTGGGGTGGGTGTAAAACTGAAAGAGGCTGATAGAGGATGAAGACAGAGACAAAATGAGGGACAGGGTGCAACGAGGAGGAAATGGAAGGGAGGAAGGAGGAGGAGTTGATAGTTTGAGGGGTCGAGCACCACCTGGTATTCCTTTACAACCAAGGAAAATGCCTAAAGAAATGATAATAAAATAGAGAGAAGTCGCAGAGCCTTCTGTTGCTGACACGAGGTGTGTACGTGTGTGTGATGAATATTTCATGGCGGTTCATTAAGGAGAGAAAGTGTGACTGAGTAATTGTGTATGGGGGTGTGCATGTGTGCGCACCCCCTCGTCGCTCTGCGCCACATCGCCTGCCTTGTGGCTGCCATCTGGCTTCACGCCATCAGAGTGCCACCCTCCAAAGCCCTCTCTCCTGCAAACATGGCAGGAGAGGAGGGGAGGCTGAAATAAATAGAGGGGGGNAGAGGCGTACATGGAGAGAGAGGAGGAAAAGGGACAGGGCCTCAAGTTAACTTCTCTGTTTCACTGATATCCTGTGACGTGCACAGTATGGTGAAGAGAGATGTACAGCTGATCGTGAAGCATAATGACAGTCCATCAGACATAATTCAAAATGATGCTCTGTCAAATCAGAGCCGTCTCACTTTATTGGTTTAGGCTCCGCTTGAGGAGATTCAGTGCTTTTGAGCAGAAAGTCTGGGTGGACCGCTGCGTTGAGATATTATTGCAAAGTTGGCAAAATAATAATAATAAATTACAGATAAATGGCGGTTCCGTTCTTTTGTTCATAAATGACTAACATCAACTAGATACAATGTTTTACAAATAAACCTTTAAATGCTTTCTATCACATGTTTTTGTCTTGCGAGTTGCAGAATCAGTTGTTTTAGTAATTTAAATAAAATGATAAGAATAAATGTAAAGTTATACCTGAACTGTTTAAATTATGTAAAGAAGCAAAACGTAATTTGTGTGCAGCCCAGAGCTGAATGCATGAAGTGTTAATCCAAGGGGTAGGGGGTCTGCATGCTTGGTGAAAAAAAAACTGTCATATATAGAGAGAGAGGAAGTTGTTGGTTCAACTCCCAGCTCTGTGTTCTCCTTGTGCATATATGTGGACTTCCTCCATCCATCCATCTCTACCCGCTTCTTCCTTTTCAGGTCACGGGGATCACTGGTGCCCATCCAGCAATTACTGTGCAAAGGACACCCTGGACAGGTCTCCAGTCCACCACAGGGAAACAGAGACAAACAACCATTGACTCTTTCTCTCACCTAGGGACAATTTAGACTTTTTTTCATTCATTCATTCAACCATTATTTATACAGGCTAGCCTCGTTGAGCCACGGGGACTCATTCACAAGAGGGACCTGTTTCACTCACACCCAGGGTCAATTTAGAGTTACCAATCAGCCTAACATGCATGTTTTTGGACTGTGGGAGGAAACCGGAGCATCCCACGCATGCACGGAGAGAACATGCAAACTCCACCCAGAAAGGCCCCCAGACCAGGATTTGAACCGGGGACCTGCTTGCTGAGAGGCAGCAGCTCTACCAGTTGTGCCACCGTGCTGCCAAATGTTAGGCTGACTTACCAGTCAGCCTAACATGCACGTTTTTGGGGAGGAAACTGGAGTACCCGGAGAGAACCCATGCATGCACAGAGAGAACTTGCAAACTCCATCTAGAAAGGGCTGGGATTTGAACCAGGGTTATCTGCTCGCTGCGAGGCAGCAGCTCTACCAACTGCACCACCGTGCTGCCAAATAGTGGACTTCCACAGTCCAAAAACATGCATGACCGGCTATAAAGATTGTTCATAATAGTTGGCATGAATAGTTGTCTGCTTGGCTTGTCTGAATGTGACCTTGTGATACACCTGTCCGATGTATAACCCCCCCCCCACACACACACACACACACACACACACACACACACACCTCAACCCCACTGCTGAAGACAGGCATCAGCCACTCCAGAAACTGAACCGGGGTTAGAGAGGGACTGCATGAACGAACGGATAATTCATATTAGGTGGTTTTAATTTAAACAGAGTAACTGATCACATAATTAGAATGAAGGATAATCTGTTAAATAGTTATCAAAAGTTAGATCTTTTCAACTGTAACAGCAGACAAAGCATTGGGTCATAAAGAAAGAGAAGAAGTCAGCCTATAGTCTCACTTGGCTGCTGTAGTGGAGATTAGTCAGCAACACAAAATTGCACAAAAAAAGCAAATATTTTGCTGCAGTCTCACTGAATTCTGTTTTATTTGTTCATGTATTTTTTGCGACCAAGAACCGTATTCTTTGGCCTGTAAGTTGTGTTATTTATTTATTTTTGCATTATTTACATGCCCTGTGTCTTATACATTGACGTGACTTCATAGATTTTTTTTTTCATATTTATAAACCAATTTTTGGCTGAGATACAACCATTTTCATTCATTCCAACATTGAAAATATTGAACACTACCATTTTCAGCAACTAGATGGAACTCGAATAGTACGGCATGCCGTTGTGTCATGTAATAGGTAAAAGTGGCTATTAATGACACAATTGGCTTGCCATAGATTGCCACCTTCATCCAGCTCTGGGATCATGCTTTCATGTCATTTCACTGCGCCACCCCGGCGAAATGCAGCTAATTTAATCAGTGAAGTGCATTTATCAAGTAAAAGTTTAACTGAGATACACCTTTGCTACAATGTCAGACAAACAATTCTTTTAGGCGGTTATCTTGTTAAATTTCAAAGAAATGCGCAGCGTTCCTCCTTCCTGATTTCCTCCCTCCGTGCGCTCCCGGAGCAACGAGGCATTAAATCGGCTTTTGAAATGCAGCCGATTTGACCGTCAAGTACTTTTACAAGAGAAAAGTAAGACTAAGACACATCTTTGCTATAATTATAAAGTCCTCCTGTGCACGCTCCCACGGCCGCCATTTGGCCTCCAATCGATTTTTTACGCAACACCAGCTCACAGTTCCAGGTTGTCAGCGGTGACACGTAACAAATGCGACGCATCAGCGGTAACATATAATAGATGCAACTTATATGGCGAAGCAAGGTATTTATGGATTTTTTTCCAAATTATTAGACATTTTTGGACTGACGCAACTTATGTTCTGGTGCGACTTATAGGCCATAAAATATGGTAACCAGCAAAAGTGTACCCTTGCTGTTTGGAGCCAACTTTTGAAACTCGCAGCAGCACAAATACAAAACTGTATTTTAGCCTCTGCGATTCAAACGGTGAAATTTAGAACTCCAGCAAATGCCCAGAGACATTTTGAAGACTCTCATGAACGCTGTTTGCCGGCAGTTGCAGATGAAACCTTAACAGTGAGGCTGATGCCCAGCCAGGCGGGTCCCTCTTATAAGTCAAATAGAACCATTCTTTCTCAAAAATGTTATAATAAAATGTTTTAGCTAAAACTAAACCTCTACACTTTTGCATTTCAGCAGCTTTTTCTGGGTTTTCTTTGCTGTAAGGCAACGCCCGCATGCCTCAATGACTATCGCCCAGTAGCACTCACCCCCATCCTGATGAAGTGCTTTGAACGGCTAGTCATGAAAAGCATCACATCTGTCCTCCCTGCCTCCCTGGATCCCTTCCAATTTGCATACCGACCTAATCGCTCAACCGACGATGCCATCTCCTCTGCCCTCCACACAGCTCTCACACATCTGGACACGAAGGACTCTTATGTTAGAATGCTGTTCATCGACTTCAGCTCGGCATTCAACACCATCATCCCCCAACAGCTCATCCATAAACTGGACAGTCTGGGGCTGAACACCTCAATGTGTAACTGGCTGCTAGACTTCCTGACCGGGAGACCACAGACAGTACGGATCGGGAGTAACACATCTAGCACCATCACATTGAACACAGGGGCCCCACAAGGATGTGTGCTGAGCCCCCTTCTATTCACCCTGCTAACACACGACTGCACACCATCGTACAGCTCCAACCACTTCATCAAGTTTGCGGACGACACAACAGTGGTAGGTCTCATCAGCAACAACGATGAGACGGACTACAGGAACGAGGTGAGCCGCTTGGCCTTGTGGTGCGGACACAACAATCTCACTCTCAACGTGGAGAAGACAAAGGAGATTGTCGTGGACTTCAGGAAGAGGGATGCACAACATGCCCCTCTGACCATCAACAGCACCGCAGTGGAGAGAGTGGACAGCACCAAGTTCCTGGGAGTGCACGTCTCGAAGGACCTGTCCTGGAGCAGGAACACTGCAGCACTGGCCAAGAAGGCTCACCAGCGCCTCTACTTTCTCCGCAAGCTGAAAAGGGCTGGAGCTTCAACCCCCATCATGTGCACCTTCTACAGGGGTGCCATAGAAAGTGTCCTGACCAGCTGCATCACGGTGTGGTTTGGTGCATGTACTGCATCATGCCGCAAGAGCCTCCAGCGCATCGTGAGAGCAGCTGAGAAGATCGTCGGCACCTCCTTGCCCTCACTGCAGGACTTACACAGCAAACGCCTCACTCGGAAAGCCCTCTGCATGGCAGGTGATCCCACACACCCACTACACAGCCGCTTTAGACTGCTGCCATCAGGGAGGAGACTGAGGAGTCTCCAGGCTCGTACTGTAGGAGGTGGTGAAGAGACGACACAGAAGACGGGATGCAGATCTTCACTTTAATCAACTCCTACTAAAAACTGGCGGGAAGCACCCAACACCGCCTTATATATCAAACCTCTCACAATACAACATCCGGTCCTCTGGACCTTTCACAATAAAACATCCTATAACGCCTTTGGTCCACTGGGTGTGAGTAGAGCCCCCTAGTGGTCCACCACACACGCCCCCCAGTACACCCTGTAAGGTCCATCACTAGTCCAGCATTTTAGGCTTGATCAAACGACCAGAACGGCTGAACCTGGGCCCTGCGTAATCAGTCTGATGAAGCGGAGGGCTACGAGGAGGGCCTGCAGAAGATTCGGGCTCCAATGGTCGTTGAGAGTCTCTGGAAGGAGGACCGCAGTCCGTTAGCAATGTGGATGGAGGTCTGCCCCTGCGAGGAGCCTGGGCCGTAACAACCTGATCATCTGACATAACATGAGCTGGTTTAAGCCTATCGATACAGACAGTCTCAGTACGACCCCCTAAATCCAAAAGGAAGTGTTTCGGACCTGGTTGAAGAACCCGAAACGGTCCATCATACAAAGGCTGTAGTGGTGTCCTGTGTGCATTGTGTTTGACAAAAACAAATTTAGAGGACTCCAGACTCTTAGGGACAAATGACTGCGGTAAACAATGGTGTACCGGGCCGGGGACACGAAAAGGGGCCTCCTGAGATGAAAAATGGAGCAACGGTGGAGCGAACTGTGGTGAGGGTACCTCAGGTAAAAACTCACCGGGGACGCGCACAGGCTGACCGAAAACCAGTTCAGCCGGGGAAGAGCTCAGGTCCTCTTTGGTTGCGGTACGTAAACCCAACAAAACCCAGGGAAGACGGTCAATCCAGTTGTCACCGGTCAATGCAGCACGAAGTGCAGCTTTCAATGACCTGTGAAACCGTTCACACAAACCATTAGCTTGGGGGTTGTAAGCGGTGGTCCTGTGAACGTTAGTCCCCAGACCCTTGGCCATGGTAGACCAAAGCTCAGAAACAAACTGCGGGCCCCTGTCCGATGTAATGTCGGAAGGGGGGCCAAAACGCGCAACCCAGGTAGACAAAAATGCCCGGGCCACAACTGCAGATGTTGTGGATGTCAGAGGAACCACCTCAGGCCACCTGGTGGTCCGGTCTATCATAGTCAGCAGATGAGTAAAACCCTGTGATGGAGGCAGAGGGCCTACTAGGTCTACGTGCACATGATCAAACCGCCGACCTGGGATGGAGAAGGGTTCCAAAGGTGCTTTGGTGTGCCTGTTAACCTTAGCACGCTGGCATGGGACACACGCTGCTGCCCACTCCTTAACTGCTTTACGCAGACCGGGCCAAACAAACTTTGAGCTGACCAGTTTCACAGAGGCTCTAACACCTGGGTGAGAAAGGGAATGTAAGGAGTCAAAAACGCGGCGTCGCCATGAAACTGGAACCAGAGGGCGGGGCCTGCCAGTAGAAACGTCACAGAGCAGGAGAGGACCTCCGTCATTCACCTGCCGTTCCTCCAACTCGAGGCCTGTGGGCCCGGACTGGAGCTCGAGTATTTCTGCGTCGCTACGTTGGTCCGCAGCCATAGCAGAAAAATCGATGCCAACGTACACGGGAGAGATCAGCACCCGGGAGAGACAGTCGGCCACCACGTTGGATTTTCCAGCCACATGCTGAATGTCTGTAGTAAATTCAGACACCGCTGCGAGGTGGCGTTGCTGGCGAGCAGACCAGGGGTCAGAAATTTTCGACATAGCAAACACCAAGGGTTTGTGGTCAACATATGCAGTGAACCGGCGGCCCTCCAGGAAAAACCTGAAATGGCGTGTGGCCAGGTAAAGCGCCAGCAACTCCCTGTCAAAAACACTGTATTTAAGCTCATTGTCCCGTAGCGTACGGCTGAAAAATGCAAGCGGCTGCCAAACCCCGGAAACCTGCTGTTCTAACACAGCCCCCACCGCAACATCAGATGCGTCTGTTGTTAAAGCTATTTGTGCCGCTGGGGATGGATGGGCCAAAAGGGCAGCAGTGGCCAGTGCAGCTTTAGCCTCTCCAAATGCCTGTAGGCGTTCTGGCGTCCAGTCAACACTGTCGTTGGGCTTTTTCTTTTTCAGCGCTCCATAGAGCGGTCGCAGCAGTTGTGCTGCCCTGGGGAGGAAACGGTTATAGAAATTAACCATTCCCAAAAATTCTTGTAGCGCTTTAACAGACTGGGGCTGTGGGAAATCGGACACCGCCTGCACTTTGTTTGGTAATGGGACAGCACCACTTGCAGAAATGCGGTGGCCCAAAAAGTCAATGACCGGCAGCCCAAACTGGCATTTCGCCGTATTTACAATCAGGCCATGTGCTGCTAGGCGCTGAAAGACCTCACGGAGGTGGGACATGTGCTGTTCAGCCGAGCTGCTAGCCACCAGGATGTCGTCCAGGTACACAAATACGAAGGACAATCCCCTTAGGACTGAATCCATCAACCGCTGAAACGTTTGTGCTGCACCTTTAAGACCAAAAGGCATGCGCAAAAACTCAAACAGGCCGAAAGGCGTGATAACAGCGGTCTTAGGGACATCCTCCACATGCACAGGAACCTGGTGGTACCCCCGTACTAAATCTACTTTAGAAAAAATGGAGGTCCCAGCCAGGTGCACTGAAAAATCCTGGATGTGGGGGATGGGATAACGATCGTTCTCTGTGATGTTATTAAGATACAAGATACAAGATAGGTTTATTAACATTGCATCAATTTCCACCGATACAGCGTAAATATGTAATTACAGTCATCCAGAGAGAGTTGAGTGCAAAAAGCTGCTGCTTATCAAAACACATGACATGTTCATTAGCGCGGCCGCTCTCATCCGTCACCAGATGAAGGTCAAAGGTGGGAAAATAGGGTAAGAAACCATGGGGGTTACAGCGTTGATATTAAAAAAAATGAATCACGTTTTGTCTGCAAGACACCGCATGATCCAGTAAAAACCATATCTTAAGCACATTTAGTTACAGTAACATATTGCATGTTGAGAGAGATGGGCCGAGGCAGGGAGGTTTCTGTCCATGACACATTCCGGGACTCCGTTAACGGTCATAGAAAAGTTCTCCGGGGTAGGGGGGGGTAAGCAGACAAGACAGAGACAGCTGTGTTTTCCACAGTAAGCACTTCAGGAGAATTTAGATATCCAGCTTGTCCAAGGCTGTTTCCAAGGGAGTCAGATAAGAATTCACAAAATATTTTCACATCAGGCAGACACTGTAATTTTTTTGCAGCCTTCAGTCTGTGAGGGCAATTCTGTCCAAAATCCAATTCGGGACTTTTTCCACTGATCCAGCTCCGACCTCAGATGTAAAAACCACAGCGACCCGAGTCCTAAAAACCAAGGGTGACCAGCTCCCCCTCAGAAAGAGCTCTCACACAGCTGAGTTCTGATGTTTGACAGCGAACAGAGTCCACAAGACCAAGGGTGATTCTGTACACCTCCCGGATAGGCTCGCACACAGCTGCTTGTTCGAGGTCATAGCGCAGACCAGACGTCGGGTGCTTCAGTCATAAGTCCTGCTGAAGTCCCCCTCTTTTGCGATAGACCAGTGCTCCACAAACGCCAAAAAGTAAAGCACAGCCATCATACTCAATATAATCCAAGATTAGTCACCTCCCAGAGCATTCCCAGAAATCCACGGAAACCAGAAACCATCACGGAATCCATGGCGTTCCTCCGTCACTCTGTGCGGGTGGAAAGGCTCCCCTGTGCCTTCTTCTGTGGGGATCTTCTTTGTAGAATCGAATGCCCAAGCCTCCAATCCATCTTAATTTGCGTTCGAAGTGCATTTCTGTGGAGCTGCCAGCAGCAGTGGGTGGGGGAAGACGGGAGAGGAAAGGAGACGCGTCTGCCTCTGACGAGAGCCAAGTGAGAAAAGGCGAGAAAAGGCGGTGGAAATCCCCACATGGTCGCCATTTGCCGTCTGCCTTGGGCACCATGTGCAAGGGGGAGGCCCACGGACTGTTTGAACGTTGCACGATGCCTAAACACTCCATGCTAGCAAACTCTTCCTGTGCTATTGCTAGCTTAGTAGCATCGAGGCAGCGTGCACGTGCGAACACCGGGGGGCCCGTTGTGGGAATATAATGTTCGACCCCATGTTTTGTGTTTGTGTTGGCAAAATTAGGAACAGTCAGCGAGGGGAATTCAGACAATAAACGCTGAAACACATTACCCGAAGCTAAAAAGTTAGCATGCATTAAAGGCCCAGCTCCTCGCGTCGCACAAGGCAGTGATGAAAAAGACACAGCGTCGATCAAACGTCTGTTAGCAACATCCACAAGGAGCCCGTGAGCACAAAGAAAATCAGCCCCTAAAATAGGGACTGAGCTAGCAGCTACCACAAAGTTCCACTGGAAGTCCCGTTTATGGAAACACACAGTCACCAACCTTTCGCCAAACGTCTTGATGGGAGAGCCATTAGCCGCGGTTAGCATCTGCCCGCAGCCTTCTGCCAACCTGTCTGAGCCAGTCGGGGGAACGAGGCTCTTCTGCGAACCAGAGTCCACCAGGAACCGCCTCCCCGACCTCAAGTCTTCGATGAAAAGCAGCCTTTCCTTCTCGCCAACGGCCGCGACTGCTAGCGGGCGCTGGCGTTGTCGTTTCAAAGTCAAAGTCAATTTTATTGTCAGAACTGCAATATGTACAGGACATACACAGGACCGAAATTGCGTTTCTCTCAGTCCCTCGGTGCAACAGTAACCATCTAAACACTAAACACTAAAACATTTAATAAACATAAGCATAAAATAGTAAAAGTGTAACACTGTCCTGAGTTTTTTCATAATAGTATAAAAGTATGAAAATTTACACCAACACTGAAACACCAAACACCCCTGAAACACCAAACACCCAATGAACATAAGCATAAAATGAAATAATAAAAGTGTAATACTGTCCTGAGTTTTTGCATAGTAGTATAAAAAGTATATCTATAAAATAAACTGAAGGTTCTAGCATTGACATTTGCAAAGAGTGGCACAGCAGCATATAAGTTAATGTACACAGTATATGTATGAGGTAGTTGATGTTGGTATAGAGGCAAAGTGGCATATGCAGTGAGGCACATAAGGCACATTTGGCATCCTTAGATAAGGCTAGTCAGAGAATGCTGTATATGTATCTGCAGTAGTGTAGATAAAAGTAGTGTAAATGTAAACAGTAGTAATAAATGTAAAGCAGTAGTAATAAATGTAAACCGTATTAATAAATGTAAACAGTGAATGTAAACAGTAGTATGACTATAGGCAGTAATGTAATACAAACATTAGTGCAAATATGAGAAGTAGTGCAAACTGAATGAGTACATGACCGAGAGTTTAGTGAATAACCCGTTTGATGACACAGGGTCCAGTGTTAAAAACTTTGTGTTGAGTGGTAATGTGTGAGAAAGTTTTTTGTGTTAAGGCAGTTCAAATGGGAGGGGAGGCAGAGCAGGCAGAGTGTTTAGCATTCTGACTGCCTGATGAACAGAGCTGTCTCTCAGTCTGCTGGTTCGAGCCTGGAGACTCCTCAGTCTCCTCCCTGATGGCAGCAGTCTAAAGCGGCTGTGTAGTGGGTGTGTGGGATCACCTGCCATGCAGTGGGCTTTCCGAGTGAGGCGTTTGCTGTGTAAGTCCTGCAGTGAGGGCAAGGAGGTGCCGACGATCTTCTCAGCTGCTTTCACGATGCGCTGGAGGCTCTTGCGGCATGATGCAGTGCATGCACCAAACCACACCGTGATGCAGCTGGTCAGGACACTTTCTATGGCACCCCTGTAGAAGGTGCACATGATGGGGGTTGAAGCTCCAGCCCTTTTCAGCTTGCGGAGAAAGTAGAGGCGCTGGTGAGCCTTCTTGGCCAGTGCTGCAGTGTTCCTGCTCCAGGACAGGTCCTTCGAGACGTGCACTCCCAGGAACTTGGTGCTGTCCACTCTCTCCACTGCGGTGCTGTTGATGGTCAGAGGGGCATGTTGTGCATCCCTCTTCCTGAAGTCCACGACAATCTCCTTTGTCTTCTCCACGTTGAGAGTGAGATTGTTGTGTCCGCACCACAAGGCCAAGCGGCTCACCTCGTTCCTGTAGTCCGTCTCATCGTTGTTGCTGATGAGACCTACCACTGTTGTGTCGTCCGCAAACTTGATGAAGTGGTTGGAGCTGTATGATGGTGTGCAGTCGTGTGTTAGCAGGGTGAATAGAAGGGGGCTCAGCACACATCCTTGTGGGGCCCCTGTGTTCAATGTGATGGTGCTAGATGTGTTACTCCCGATCCGTACTGTCTGTGGTCTCCCGGTCAGGAAGTCTAGCAGCCAGTTACACATTGAGGTGTTCAGCCCCAGACTGTCCAGTTTATGGATGAGCTGTTGGGGGATGATGGTGTTGAATGCCGAGCTGAAGTCGATGAACAGCATTCTAACATAAGAGTCCTTCGTGTCCAGATGTGTGAGAGCTGTGTGGAGGGCAGAGGAGATGGCATCGTCGGTTGAGCGATTAGGTCGGTATGCAAATTGGAAGGGATCCAGGGAGGCAGGGAGGACAGATGTGATGCTTTTCATGACTAGCCGTTCAAAGCACTTCATCAGGATGGGGGTGAGTGCTACTGGGCGATAGTCATTGAGGCATGCGGGCGTTGCCTTACAGCAAAGAAAACCCAGAAAAAGCTGCTGAAATGCAAAAGTGTAGAGGTTTAGTTTTAGCTAAAACATTTTATTATAACATTTTTGAGAAAGAATGGTTCTATTTGACTTATAAGAGGGACCCGCCTGGCTGGGCATCAGCCTCACTGTTAAGGTTTCATCTGCAACTGCCGGCAAACAGCGTTCATGAGAGTCTTCAAAATGTCTCTGGGCATTTGCTGGAGTTCTAAATTTCACCGTTTGAATCGCAGAGGCTAAAATACAGTTTTGTATTTGTGCTGCTGCGAGTTTCAAAAGTTGGCTCCAAACAGCAAGGGTACACTTTTGCTGGTTACCATATTTTATGGCCTATAAGTCGCACCAGAACATAAGTTGCGTCAGTCCAAAAATCAGAGTCAGAGTCAGAGAGAATTTATTGTCATTTGCACCGCATGTAGTACATGTGTTGAAAACGAGATTATGTACACAGGGTCCCAGTTACATCCAACAACAAATGCAAGAGAAAAACAATAATAACATCTAGGATTAACTAAGAGAGACATCACATCAGCTAGTAATACACTAAGCCCTAATGTAGTAGAAAAACATCATTATAAACAGCAGCACGAACATGAGCAGATGGTCACAGATGAACGCAGCAACAAGAAACAGATCAGTATCAGTATGATGTGACATTTTGCAGTGTTTATTCTTATTATTTATTTATTCATGAGTCTGACAGCCTCAGGGTAGAAGCTGTTTCTCAGTCTAGTGGTTCTACATTTGATGCTCCTCAACCTCCGTCCCGAGGGGAGTGGTGCAAAGAGTGAGTGTGCTGGGTGAGTGAGGTCTTTCATGATGCAGGTGGCTCTTTTTCTGCATCTGGAGGTGTAAATGTCTGTGATGGTGGGGAGACTGACTCCCACAGACTTCTGTGCAGCCTTCACCACTCTCTGCAGAGCTTTTCTCTCTGCAACTGTGCAGCCTCCATGCCACACGTTGATGCTGGAGCACAGGACGCTCTCCACTGCACACCTGTAGAACGAGGTGAGGACTGGGCTTCTCAGACCGGCTCGTCTCAGCCGTCTGAGGAAGTAGAGTCTCTGATGACCTTTCTTGATCAGGCTGGTGGTGTTGTTGCTCCAGCTGAGGTTATCATTCATGTGTACACCCAGGTATTTGTAGCTGGAGACCACCTCCACCGCAGATCCACCTATATACAGTGGGGTGTGGGTGTGTTTGTTCCTTCTGAAGTCCACAATCATCTCCTTCGTCTTCTTCACATTCATGTGAAGGTTGTTCTCTTTGCACCAGCTCTCCAGATGTTCCACCTCCTGTCTGTAGCTGGATTCATCATTATCTGTGATGCATCCCACCACAGCTGTATCATCTGCAAACTTAACAATATGACAGCCTGGATGTGTGGCTGTACAATCATATGAGCCAAGATGGTGTAGTGGTTAGGGCGTTTGACTTGGGACCCGAAGGACGCGGGTTCGCGTCCCGGCCACTACACATCTTGGGGTGTCTATGAGTGCACACCTATTTCTCCAGCTCCCCGAGCGCCTTCTATGGCTGCTCACTGCACCGCCTGGTAGGTGGTTGGGTTAAATGCAGAGACGAATTTCGTCTGTGTATGGGAAACATACGCAGATGACAAGATTAGACAAATTATTATTATATGTGAGCAGAGTGAACAGAAGAGGGCTCAGCACACATCCCTGAGGAGAGCCAGTGCTGAGGGTGATGGTGGAGGAGGAGAAGTTGTGGATCTTCACGGACTGTGGTCTGTCTGTTAAGAAGTCTAAGACCCAGTTACAAATAGAGGGGCTTAGTCCAAGTGTGGATAGTTTGTCTATCAGAGTTTGGGGGATCATGGTGTTGAAGGCAGATGTGAAGTCCACAAAGAGCAGACGCACGTATGAGTCCTTCTGATCCAGGTGGGTGAGAGCAGTGTGGACCACGGAGGAGATGGCGTCCTCTGTTGATCGGTTCTCACGGTATGCATATTGATGAGGGTCCTCGTTGATGTTGACGGCTGTCTTGATGTGGGACATGACCAGTTTCTCAAAACATTTAGCGACTATCGGGGTGAGAGCCACCGGTCTGTAGTCATTCAGACCAGTCACTGTGGAGCTTTTTGGGACTGGGATGATGGTGGCGGTCTTCAGGCAGGTGGGAACTGACTCCAGTGCAAGTGAGGTGGTGAAGATGTCAGCCAGCACCTCACAGAGCTGGTCCGCACATTCCTTCAGAACTTTCCCTGGGATGTTGTCTGGACCCGTAGCTTTATGAGGGTTGATCCTTCTGAGACTGCCTCTCACTTCTGCTGCGGTCACTTTGAGGTGCTCCTCGTCTGGTGATGAGGTGAGCCTGGTGCTAGTTGGTCTGTTTGGATCATCAAAACGTGCATAAAACTTATTGAGGGCATCAGGCAGGGATGGGTCCCTGGGGCATTGTTTGCTTTTGCCCTTGTAGTCTGTTAAGCATTTGATGCCCTGCCACATGCTCCTAGGATCATGTGAGGTGAACTGTCCCTCGATCCTCTGTGCATACGCGGCTTTGGCCTTCTTTATGCCATCATCCAGTTCTCTCCTGCACTTTCTCAACTCCTCAGTATCTTTAGACTTGAATGCAGTGTCCCTGGCTGCCAGCAGGGTGCGGACATCCTTATTTAGCCAGGGTTTTTGATTGGGGTAAAATTTAACACACTTTCTTATGGATACATTTTCAGCACATGTACTGATGTAACCCAGGACAGAGGAAGCATAAAGCTCCAGGTCAATTGAATTTCCATTCGTAGCTGCCTCTTTGAAGACAGACCAGTTTGTGTTTTCAAAGCAGTCTCTTAGCATGGGGGAACTATCTTGGCGCCACGATGTTATCACTCTTTGTTCTGGCATCGAACGTCGGAGTGGGGGGAGCTGTCTAGGGACCAATAGCAGGGAGCGATGGTCGGAAGCCCCGATCGGTGGGCGTGGCTTCGCCGTGTACGCCCCCTTCACATTCGTGTAGACCTGGTCTAATGTCTTATTTCCTCGTGTTTCTGTGAAAACGTGCTGATTGAAGGTTGGAAGGATGACACGTAAATCCACGTGATTGAAGTCCCCGGAAACAATGAAAAACCCCTCAGGATATTTACACTGCAGCGAGGTGAGTAACTCATGAATTTCTTCCTGGGCGACTTTAGCATTAGCATCGGGGGGTATGTAAACATTGCTTATTATTATCGCTGAATAGTCGCGGGGAAGATAATGTGGCCGACATCTTATTGTTAAAAGCTCCACAGCAGCTGAGCAGATCCTGCTGATAACGGCACAGTTCGTGCACCAGTCTTTGTTAACGTAAATGCAGACACCTCCACCTCGCGTTTTCCCCGTAGTCTCGATGCACCGGTCCGTTCTGAAAAATAGTTTATTATCCAACTCGTAAACAGAGTCAGGAGTGTCTTCATTGATCCATGTTTCCGTGAGACAAAGCACCGAACATCTCCTCATCTCCTCCGACGTTGTTACTCTCAGACGAAGCAGGTCCATCTTGTTGTCGAGCGAACGCACATTGGACAGAAATAAAGCCGGCATCGGGGGTTTACCGGTTTTAGCGTCTGCTCGTAGTCTCGTCATTATTCCTGCTCGACAGCCACGTTTTTTCCCTCGAGAGCACCGCTTTCTTTTCTTTCCTCCGCGCATCTGCTTCCAGAAAGATGATCTAAGCAGATCCAATCTTCCGAGCTCTGATTTGAGTTCGTTGCTGATTTCAGCTGTGCCTTGTGGTAAATCCGCTCCAATTCTCAACAGCTCAGTTCGGCTATAATTCACCCGCAAAAAACGCGCAGAGTCAGGTACAAAAACACTATTAAAACTACTAAAAACTGGGAATGTTCTGGGAGCCCATGAAGCTGCTACTGGTCTGAGCGCGGCCATCTTGGCATACATCTTGGCATAAAAATGTCTAATAATTTGGAAAAAATCCATAAATACCTTGCTTCGCCATATAAGTTGCATCTATTATATGTTACCGCTGATGCGTCGCGTTTGTTACGTGTCACCGCTGACAACCTGGAACTGTGAGCTGGTGTTGCGTAAAAAATCGATTGGAGGCCAAATGGCGGCCGTGGGAGCGTGCACAGGAGGACTTTATAATTATAGCAAAGATGTGTCTTAGTCTTACTTTTCTCTTGTAAAAGTACTTGACGGTCAAATCGGCTGCATTTCAAAAGCCGATTTAATGCCTCGTTGCTCCGGGAGCGCACGGAGGGAGGAAATCAGGAAGGAGGAACGCTGCGCATTTCTTTGAAATTTAACAAGATAACTGCCTAAAAGAATTGTTTGCCTGACATTGTAGCAAAGGTGTATCTCAGTTAAACTTTTACTTGATAAATGCACTTCACTGATTAAATTAGCTGCATTTCGCCGGGGTGGCGCAGTGAAATGACATGAAAGCATGATCCCAGAGCTGGATGAAGGTGACAGACTATGGCAAGCCAATTGTGTCATTAATAGGGATGCACCGATCCACATTTTTCACTTCCGATCCGATACCAATACTTTAAAACTGGGTATCGATCGATACCGATACTTTTCCGATCCGATACCATTCAGGTGCCTTATGAGGCTGTAATAAATTATTACAGCCTCAGCCACTAATATCCACTTTAAAGCAAGGAATAAAAAAACACGTTTTGTGTTAGCAGGATTTAATTGTAACTAAGAAACTTATCCAACATTAATAAAACTTACCTCAAGTTGCCTTTTTGGGCATGCATAAATATACAGTATTTGTATACACTGTACTTAGAGAGAAGATTAATCTTCTCTTGGCTGTGCAAATTCTGCTAACACAAAACGTGTAACTAACTACCGGTACTTTTAAGTACTGTAGTTACTTTCACCCAGTCTCTTTTTCATCACATGCTTCCAAAAGTCAACAATTATGTTTGTATTCTGCATCTGTCTGTTAGCAAAATATCTTATGAACAACTGAACAGATTTTGTTTAAACTTTCAAGAAATAATCACTGAAGGGCTCTCTACG
This sequence comes from Garcialebias charrua, assembly GCA_038048925.1. Taxonomy (NCBI): domain Eukaryota; kingdom Metazoa; phylum Chordata; class Actinopteri; order Cyprinodontiformes; family Rivulidae; genus Garcialebias; species Garcialebias charrua. The sequence goes on from JBBPBX010003990.1 coordinate 69,389, forward strand.
ACTGGTTGACTTTTAAAGTACATCCAATTGAAGATGGCTGCCACAGCTAACTGAACTTATACAACACAAAATTGACTACAACTCAGTCAATTTGACAAAAAATTTAGATAAAATTTGTGTGGTAGTAGCTGAGACTCATTCCCAAAGCATATTCAAGGGATTAGTAGAATGCATAAGATCTTTCTTTAAAATTACAACGTTATTTATTTGGAATCAATGGTGTCGTCTGTTAGCAAAATATCTCATGACCCGCTGGACAGATTTTGATTAAACTTTCAAGAGATAATCACTGAAAGGCTCTCTACGACTGGTTGACTTTTAAAGTACATCCAGTTTAAGATGGCTGCCACAGCCAACTGAAAACAACACAAAATTGACTACAACTCAGTCAATTTGACAAAAAATGTAGATGAAATGTGGTGTGGTAGTAGCTGAGACTCATTCCCAAAGCATATTCAAGGGACTAGTAGAATGCATAAGATCTTTCTTTAAAATTATAACGTTATTTATTTGGAATCAATGGTGCCGTCTGTTAGCAAAATATCTCATGACCCGCTGGACAGATTTTGATTAAACTTTCAAGAGATAATCACTGAAGGGCTCTCTACGACTGGTTGACTTTTAAAGTACATCCAGTTTAAGATGGCTGCCACAGCTCAGCCTTTTGTTTTTCATAATCCCACAGAGCTTTGGAGACATTTACAAGACATTCAAAAATATGCCTCACCTGTCCAACAGCATACAGGGGTTCACTTTGGATGTCATGGAATCACCTGCTGACAGCTTGGAGGAGGCTGCTTCTCAAAGTTTTGATGCCACTGTCCACACTGTTATCAGCGAGCAGCTGTTTAAAATGGTGACGCTGGGATCACATCAGCTGCAGAGGAGCTCGCTGAGCTGATTTCTCTGGTTAACTCCTCAAAGGGTTCCAGCAAAGTCACAATCTTTTCCAGCAAACCCCACAGGTTGGCTGACAGTGTTCCTGACAAGTTGTTTAGCAGTTTCTGGGTTATCCCTTTAGCTTTCACGTTGTCCAGCGGAAGTTTACCTTGCTGTTGAAACGAGTCCAGAAGTGATTTCTGTCGGCTCCGTTTGTCTTTCTCCCGCCGGGCTAAACAATCGTCATGCTCTTTACTGTGGTCTTTTTCAAATGTTTCATCACGTTTGTGGTATTATATGACGCGACGGAGCTTCCTCCTCTCTGTACAGCGGCTCTGCAGACACGCACGCGGCTCTGCAGACACGTACACGTCGCTGCTGTCTTGCTTTGCGGTGCTTCAAGAGTAAAACACATCCACACAGCAGACATGTTCGCGGACATGCAAAAATCAATAAACTCTGACCGACTCTGATGCCAAGATGAAAAGTTGGTTAGCCGTTAGCCACAGTCCTCCAGTCCTCTCTGTGTTTACTCACGTTTTACCTGGCTGCAAGGGGCAAACTAGGAAATGGATTTCCTGAATGTGAGGCGGGTCTTACTACTCTGGGCTCATAAAACACGCCTCCGTTCAGGAAATCCATTCCATAGTTTGAAGACAACTGCAGTGTATCATGGATCGGAAAGATGGCAGTCTCTGCTCTGAAAATCCGATATGTAAACAAGGCTGGTATCGGATACCAATACCGATACTGGATCGGATCTGCCCCATCCCTAGTCATTAATAGCCACTTTTACCTATTACATGACACAACGGCATGCCGTACTATTCGAGTTCCATCTAGTTGCTGAAAATGGTAGTGTTCAATATTTTCAATGTTGGAATGAATGAAAACGGTTGTATCTCAGCCAAAAATTGGTTTATAAATATGAAAAAAAAAAATCTATGAAGTCACTTCAATGTATAAGACACAGGGCATGTAAATAATGCAAAAATAAATAAATAACGCAACTTACAGGCCAAAGAATACGGTTCTTGGTCGCAAAAAATACATGAACAAATAAAACAGAATTCAGTGAGACTGCAGCAAAATATTTGCTTTTTTTGTGCAATTTTGTGTTGCTGACTAATCTCCACTACAGCAGCCAAGTGAGACTATAGGCTGACTTCTTCTCTTTCTTTATGACCCAATGCTTTGTCTGCTGTTACAGTTGAAAAGATCTAACTTTTGATAACTATTTAACAGATTATCCTTCATTCTAATTATGTGATCAGTTACTCTGTTTAAATTAAAACCACCTAATTTGAATTATCCGTTCGTTCATGCAGTCCCTCTCTAACCCCGGTTCAGTTTCTGGAGTGGCTGATGCCTGTCTTCAGCAGTGGGGTTGAGGTGTGTGTGTGTGTGTGTGTGTGTGTGTGTGTGTGTGGGGGGGGGGTTATACATCGGACAGGTGTATCACAAGGTCACATTCAGACAAGCCAAGCAGACAACTATTCATGCCAACTATTATGAACAATCTTTATAGCCGGTCATGCATGTTTTTGGACTGTGGAAGTCCACTATTTGGCAGCACGGTGGTGCAGTTGGTAGAGCTGCTGCCTCGCAGCGAGCAGATAACCCTGGTTCAAATCCCAGCCCTTTCTAGATGGAGTTTGCAAGTTCTCTCTGTGCATGCATGGGTTCTCTCCGGGTACTCCAGTTTCCTCCCCAAAAACGTGCATGTTAGGCTGACTGGTAAGTCAGCCTAACATTTGGCAGCACGGTGGCACAACTGGTAGAGCTGCTGCCTCTCAGCAAGCAGGTCCCCGGTTCAAATCCTGGTCTGGGGGCCTTTCTGGGTGGAGTTTGCATGTTCTCTCCGTGCATGCGTGGGATGCTCCGGTTTCCTCCCACAGTCCAAAAACATGCATGTTAGGCTGATTGGTAACTCTAAATTGACCCTGGGTGTGAGTGAAACAGGTCCCTCTTGTGAATGAGTCCCCGTGGCTCAACGAGGCTAGTATAAATAATGGTTGAATGAATGAATGAAAAAAAGTCTAAATTGTCCCTAGGTGAGAGAGAGAGTCAATGGTTGTTTGTCTCCGTTTCCCTGTGGTGGACTGGAGACCTGTCCAGGGTGTCCTTCGCACAGTAATTGCTGGATATGGGCACCAGTGATCCTCGTGACCTGAAAAGGAAGAAGCGGGTAGAGATGGATGGAGGAAGTCCACATATATGCACAAGGAGAACACAGAGCTGGGAGTTGAACCAACAACTTCCTCTCTCTCTATATATGACAGTTTTTTTTTCACCAAGCATGCAGACCCCCTACCCCTTGGATTAACACTTCATGCATTCAGCTCTGGGCTGCACACAAATTACGTTTTGCTTCTTTACATAATTTAAACAGTTCAGGTATAACTTTACATTTATTCTTATCATTTTATTTAAATTACTAAAACAACTGATTCTGCAACTCGCAAGACAAAAACATGTGATAGAAAGCATTTAAAGGTTTATTTGTAAAACATTGTATCTAGTTGATGTTAGTCATTTATGAACAAAAGAACGGAACCGCCATTTATCTGTAATTTATTATTATTATTTTGCCAACTTTGCAATAATATCTCAACGCAGCGGTCCACCCAGACTTTCTGCTCAAAAGCACTGAATCTCCTCAAGCGGAGCCTAAACCAATAAAGTGAGACGGCTCTGATTTGACAGAGCATCATTTTGAATTATGTCTGATGGACTGTCATTATGCTTCACGATCAGCTGTACATCTCTCTTCACCATACTGTGCACGTCACAGGATATCAGTGAAACAGAGAAGTTAACTTGAGGCCCTGTCCCTTTTCCTCCTCTCTCCATGTACGCCTCT